>WOVY01003682.1:0-66591 GCA_013436015.1 Rhipicephalus annulatus | reverse complement strand
ATCTAACAAGCACGTGAGATCATAAAGTTCGCCTCCCAGCATTTCAGTGCTTCATGTGGCATAATAAGTATGTCTGCAAGCGATCTATTGTTTTGCGGGCGCACACTGGATTCAATGTATCAGTAATTGGCAAAAAACGATCTTATGGCACATTGCGGGCTTCTTAACTGCACTATAGCAGTAGGCGTTGCCTTTCCCCGCGTCGAGGTTGAGGTATTGACAGAACGAGGTAGAATGTCTAAGCAAATCATAGCATGATGCGAACGCAGCCTGGTTACGCTTTTGCAGTCTGCTCTTCAAGGCGAAGCTTAAACATATGCCCACTGTGAGCAAGCAAAGTGTAGTGCAGTATACTGTGCGTGGCCTTTAACATTGTCTTTTACAGCTTCAGCTTATCAGGGTACAACAAGAGAATCATTAATTTGTCTAAGTACAAAAAGCCTTTCATTCAGGTTTTACCATTTGCCGTCTAGGGGCAAAGCATGGTCGAAAGTAGTCTACCAAGGCTCCATAATTACATGTTTGACTGCAAATATCTTCGAAAGACGATAGTCTTTCATGTGGAGAGAGTGAACAAAACATTTGCTTTGTGCGCGAGAAAATTGTTGAGTGGGATTCTGGAGGCGCTGCGTCAGACATGAGCGTCATCTGGCAGTAATCTTGGAAAACGAAAGAATGGCCTCCAATATACGTGCGCTCAGCTTGCGTGGGCCATCTGAAAGGCCCTAGTTTTGTAGAATGCAAGGTCACAGGTAGGTAGCAGCACCACATCGTCTATAAGCTAAGCGTAAAATTATTCACCCTTTCGTGCATAGCGTCGCATTCTCAGCGCAGCGTAATACACGCTATAGTCCTTAGAACTACTTATATAAGCATTTCGTAGTATATAAAAACAGCCACAGAATACTGACGGATTCATATTGAGCTTCAAATATGCACAATGTTTTTTTTTTTCGACAGTGCGCAGAAGCATGAACAAAAAAAACCAGATTAAGATTGGTGGGCGTAGAGGAAGTGGTTGAACTTTGCCCTTATATTAGAATTCTTTTGCTTGACAGACAGATGGTAGTGATTTTCGGCGTTTCACGTAAATTATGTCTCAAATATAAGCCCAATGAAGTGATTCCGTACTTCAGGAAGATATCAAAGCTAATTCGTGGTAAAACCTGCGAGGCCAGCAAGGGAAGAAACCAAGGTGCATTCAGTAAACTCACCGGGTGCAGGGAAAAAAGTGTGCTTCCGTAGCAGCGGTCCAAACACGTGGCGGCCGTTGACGCAGCTAGCAAAGGCAGCTCTTGATGCTTGAGAACCACTTGAAGCCGCGGTTTGCACACGTGCGCTGGTCTGTGGCCGTCAGTACGCAGGCTTTCCTGTAAGCACTGCGGTAGAATTCGTGCTTTGGATGCCCGCAGGGAGTGTACACGTGCCCACTGAACGATTCGAGGGTGACGGCCTGTGATGCGCAAGAATTGTGTACATGTATGCAAGATATGAAAAAGGCGTCCATGTATAAAAGATTTAAAACACCAATACGTGAGTTCTGGCTCGCGTAACCTTTTACAATATTCATTATATTAAAGAACAGTGCTTCTTTAGCCACTGAAACTTGATCTCTTCTGATCACCTTTTTTACACACCCTGGAGGAACCTCATTGCGTGGTGGCTAGAGAAAGACTGCGCAATTAGAGTGCCAATTGTTGCGCGAAAACGGTGGGCAGTAGCCGGTGCTTGGCAGGGCCTGTGTTTAGAGATGTCGCATAACGGGTGACTAAATATTACGGTACCTAAACCATTGTTTCCTAACACGGAGTAGATGTACAAAGAAAATGTCACCAGCAATCGCTAGGTTTAGGTTCGTAGTAACGAAATGCGTTTATTTCATCTATTTTGTAGTGTGTTCAGCTTAGACCAACAACTCGATGTACGAAGCGAAAACCACTTGGAACAAATGTTTGGTTTTGCACGCTGTCGTAGTAATCTACCAAAAGATACCGCCTGGGCGGTCAGTCATGTCTTGTTCTGTGTGACGATATATATATATATATATATATATATATATATATATAGAATATATATCTATATATATATATATATATATCATATATGAGATCTAACAAAGAAAAATGCCAGAGAATGTATAGGCGTAGTTATTTAAAACCAATGTAATGTAAAGAAGAAGAAAGAAAAGTGGATGAAAAAATAACTTGCGGTGAGCAGGAACCTAACCTACGACCTTCGAATAAGGCGCTCGATGCTCTAACCACTGAGCTATCAAGGTGGCTACCCCCCCCCACGTAGCCGTTTTATTGGCTTTATATGTGAATTTAAACGCGGGAGTGTCAGTCAGCGCCTTCTGTAGGCATAGCGGCTAGTGTGGAACACCCTTTATTGAGCGTGTGTGGCGTCACGTAGCACGTTAACTTATTACGAGTGAGCAGCTGACCAATAGTCTCTCGTATACAACCTAACGGCACATACTCTGCCAGTACGAGGCCCTCGTCAATGAATAAGAAAAGGAAGTGTATACCTAAGGGCTCGTTTTTCCGTGTTTTCCGTGTTACATTTGTTTTTTACATTGCATTAGTTCTAATAACTTCTCCTATACACTTCTTGGCATTATGCCTGTTGATCTCAACTGACTTTGTCAAAACAAGGAAAAACGAGCCCCTTAGGTATACACTTCTTTCCCTTATATATATATATATAGTATATATATATATATATATATAATATATATATATATATATATATATATATATATATATATATATATATTCCTGAGCAGACATCAGAACAATGTTCGTCTACCCTTTCCACGTGTTGAGCTCTGATCGCTTATACTTCACGTGGAGAACGCCAGATAGCCGCGTATCAGCGTTTTATAGAGGTTACGTGAGATGGGATCCATAAGAACTTTGCTTCGTATAGCATTAGATTTGTTGTTATCCCATTCAGCACTTCACTTTTGCGGTGAACCTGAATTCTTTTTAATCGAGCTATTCGTGCGCCACGCAAATATTCAAATATAATTGTGTCCCCATGAGGCTAATTATTAGATATGATAACAGCTAATCAAATTGTTACAGGAATAAGGCTAGCTTATCTTGAGCATCCGACCCGACTAACTCAACGAAACACAGTCGTAAGTGGTCGCGCCCACTGCAAAGAGTGAAGTCAGCTTCCTGCTGTCATAGCTTCAGCGCAAGCGCCATATATTAGGATATAAGCTGTATGCCGATCCTTGTCAAGGCAGTATGTGCGTGACGGCGCTTGGCAGGTCAGAGTGCCAGTCAAGGCCCAAGAACACGCATGCAATTTTTCAGCAACAGCGACAAGTGGCAGCGACAAACTTGCCCCGTCGCGCCGTCACGTCGCGACGACTGCAATCACATGTCGGCGACAGTCTCAATATTGCTATAGTGAAAACAATCACGTATACACCCCTAAATTGCCAAAAGAATTGTATAAAGGCAGCTAGATGACAACATGCCAAACCCATTGCTGTCTTGAGTGGCCTAAGGAAGCCACAAAAGTATTTCACGACCTTTTTTTTAGAACATTTGGCTTTTAACGCGACAGGGTGCCCAGAAGCGTATGCTACGATGGCTACGACGCACATTGCAGGACAAGTTCGCATTCCCCCAAGCGACCAAATGGCCATAAACTACCGTCTAAACATTAAAAGAGACCTGCGATAATAGGATTTGAAACAAAATACGGCCGCACTCTCACTCTTTCATTGAGATGCGAATGTAAAAATGATAGTTGATTTCTTGCATCACTTGAAGTACGGGCAGATAACAACCATCGAGAGCAAATAGCAACCGAAGCAAGGTCCAGGGGCGCAGCAATGTTGTCGAAAATCGCCACGCTGGTTTTCGGCCGACAGACGATCTTTTTAAGTTTTACAGAAATAGGTGACGCGAGAAGGAGCGACGACGCACGGGCTTGCACGACAACAAAAATTTTTGCTCGTCGCTTTCGTTTGTCGCTGTCGCTAAAATTCACATGCATGCGGATGCATCTTTATACTTCTGGACCCCCTGATGGGCATCTCGCGCTACAAACGATGGCCGGTGCGTACCCTTTGCGCTTCAGCTGCGGTCATCTCCTGCAATTGTACGCTTTCCCTAGCACGTGGAGCATATGACACAAGGGACGATGTTTTCGTTCTTCGATGCTTTATGAGGAACCTCAGAGTGATAATAAAAATGCCGTAATAATTGTCATCGCAATAAAACAGAGGACAGAACGCCGCCAAGACTGCAAAAACTTCACCACATTTTAGGTGATGGAGAAGCCTTGGTCCTACGGAGAATCTTAAAAGCCTCGTTACTTAATGCACAATTGATTCGATTCACACTTCTGCGTCTGTCAATTTTTTTCTTCCATTTTGAGCTCGTACGATGAATCAGTAGTTTGATATGGACCAAATCATTTACACCAACATGTTTTCAACTTTCTTCATTTGACAATTTCTAATATCATACTATTAAATAGCTTCCTACGTTAAAAACGTGTTATTTTTACCAATGAAACAAAAAATAACAAATCAATATTATCCCAATGCTGGCTGCTCTGGCATTCGTGAAGCGTAGCAAGTTTGCCTGGTTATACAATCATTTTCGGACAATGCACACGCAGCGCTCATGCCTCAAGTTCTTCACGATCTTCGACCTTGTGCGCCGTTTTATTTTGATGTCGACGTTCGCGTTACTTGAGTTATACTTTTGTGGCCCAACCCCAGATACCTTTTTGCTTTAGGTCACCCAAGTTTTACTATTTCATATTGTTGAAAAAACTCAAAACAGAAACGAACGTATTGAACGATACAAGTCAAATTTGATGCAATTAACTCGATGCAGATGTAAAAGGAGATAATCATATGCATATCTCAACTTCATAGTACAGCTACGAAGTTACGGCATTGTCACGAAATCTTTCTATTAGAAGACCATATTGTCTCTAGTTTACGAGAGGAGACTTTTTTCTAGGTGTGAGAGGTATTACTTGAGACTGTTCGAGAGAGGATATGATGCTTTTCGTCTTTTTTTTAGTATAAGATATTTGCAGTCTGAGAATCAATTCTTTATACTAACTACAGCCCAACTGAGCAAATTCTGCTTGACTGACTGACTGACAAAACGAATGAGAATCGCTCAAACTATTACAATGCAGCCCTAAATAATAACAGACACTCACTAACCACATGGAACTTCTTGCTGGGTTATACGTAGAAGTTCGAAGTAAAATATGCAAATGGCAATTATGTAGACCTTATAAACGCGTGCGTGCGATACTATATTCTTCATGTTAGGGTGCACAACGCAATATGTCGATTTTACTTCACATGAAGACGACACCCGCATTCCTGTGACGTTTATTCATCCATGTTTGAAATAGCGCCTGGATTTTTCAGATGAATTGGTACCAACGAAACGCATTCATTCCCATTGACATAAAGACTAGAAAGCCCGCTCGCGTCCCAATTATTTGTTTCATTAAGTTTATTTCTAAATTGCAGTTAGCAGAAGCCATTCCTGCAGGTTCCCTGCAAACATTCTGAACATGCTGCTATTTAGTATTTATTTCATGCAAGGTCCACTTCGTGATGTTACTACTCTACTCCGATATCGCAAGTGTAACAATGGTCTTGAAAGACCCTAAAAGGAAAGAAAAAAAACTATTTCGTATACAAATTGATAAGCTGCCCACAGCCCTAATTTCATTACCGGAAGACTCCAAGGCATACATGGATTACATGACAGATAATTAGCCAACTTACACGTCTCAGTTGCACGTCGTCTTCTTCCTGAGCCCGTGTTGTGGCTGTGGTAACTGGTGGAGTCATCACTGGGCAAGTCATCACCCTCATCAGGAGTAGTAGAGCAGTCCTTCCTTTCGTAGCCCTGCCCGCTGACTCGGACTCTTGTTCGAGTGCTGGTCGTCGTTCTCCTGTTCTCTTTTTCATCGACGTCCGGATGTACGACCTTCCTCGGAATCAATCGCTGGCCAACGGTGTTCGGCGCTATCTTCAGCCGCTGCTCGAAGGCCCCATCCGCGACATCTGGTGTGACATCGTAAGGCGACAGCGAGTTGTGGATAATGAGTAGCCCGATGCCTTGGAGCAGCCATGCAAAAGCGATGCCAAGGACGAAGCTCAGGAACTCGACACGGGTGGGCTTTCGAGGGCTCACTGAAGGATTCGGGGTTCAGCGTCTGCTCGGAAAAGGGCCCTGAGCCATCTTCGTAATAGTACCCTGGAAAGCTACGATCCGATGGCACAGCAGCTGCTTGCCGCGGACGTTCTGCCAGAAAACATAAACCAGCTGGTGATGGTGCAGCCCACGTCGGCGAAGGCGTCCTTTGGCTGGGGAAAGTCCGGACTGGTGGTGAGATGACTCTGGATCGCTGGGCGTCCCCGTAATACTGAGGCTCTCCTTGAACAGAATGCATTCTCCCCAAATGCAAACGTGGACAATCGAAGGACGGTTAGAAGCAGAACGAGGCAATGATGCATGTTGTTGTTGTTGTTGTTGCCCCTTCGCACTGGCACATACCCACTATGGGGGATTGGCCATGAAATCTAGAAGTAGCCTATATGAGATCTACTAAAAGGTTTATCCTAAATGAAAAACTAATGATATAATAGAAAAGAATAATTAACTAGAAAAAGAATATTAAACTAAACAAATAATTGAAGATTGAATCAAGAAGAGTAAAGGTGAGGTAATACTACAGTGTAAGACAGAAATTTTGAGTAGACCAGACAATCGAGCTTATCTCACCCGGTCACAATCAAATGAATATGCAAATTTCATTCAAAATTAGACAAGTGTCGTCAGAAATATATTTAAGCAGGCATTATTATGACATGCGCTTTGATTCTCGAATGAAATTGCATACAGCATCGAATACGCTCCTGTGGCAATGTCCCAAGCTAAAGGCACCGAAACTTAGAACATTATCTGCAGTTAAATTTAATCCTACTGCGTGAAACGGAACAATTAAAAGTCTTTTCCTAATTAATGAATAGTTTTTACATGTTATAAAGTAATGCTCTATTGTTTCCGTTTCTTCACAAAATGGACACAGGGGGGATATCGCCAGACCAGCTCTGTGCAAGTAAAAGTTTAATGGAGGGACACGACATCGA
Source organism: Rhipicephalus annulatus (assembly GCA_013436015.1). Lineage (NCBI taxonomy): Eukaryota > Metazoa > Arthropoda > Arachnida > Ixodida > Ixodidae > Rhipicephalus > Rhipicephalus annulatus. The sequence goes on along the minus strand of WOVY01003682.1, from coordinate 59,435 downwards.
AATTTGGTTAAAATAACTTCTAACTTTTTAGATTGACTCCACTGAGGTTTCCAGGGATATGTAAGGTGCTGATAGTCCGTATATTTAGTAATATTTTCCATCATATCCGTATAAATAGCCAATTTTCTATATCTGATCGACACTATGTGTTCCGATTCTGGTAGTACCGAGATCACAGGGCCATCAAGTGTGGCTCGAGATAGTGAATCGGCCATTTCATTCAACCGTATGCCACAGTGTCCCGGGACCCAGACTAACTTCAGGAACTTCACATGAGGTGGAACTAATGTTTGTAATGTCGCTAGAGCTCTTGATTGTTCTGAAGCTGTGAGAGTAGTACACAGCGAAAGAGAATCAGTAATTATCATTGCACTCTCTTCGTTTGAAGGAAGTTTTCGTAGCGCTAAAATAATAGCCAAGAGCTCAGCTTCGAAAACCGGAGTGAAGTCTGGTAGTCTTACCGAGAATGACCAACCGAGGTAATCTGAGACGATTCCTACTGCTGCCTTTTCTTTATTCACAGAAGCGTCTGTGGCTATTATGTTCTTTATTTCCGCATGAGCTATGTAATCTTCTAACCTGTCATTTAAGTAACTCGAAGATTGAAACTTAGATAGTGGGGGAAAAATTTCATCACATTCTATCGTAATATTGTGATTTAATGCTTTGGTTCCAATTACCGATCTGATATCCACCTTTATGCTTTCCAGTTTCTTTTGTACAAAAATAATCTGGGGAGTACGAAAGCGTGGCCAGTGAGCGAGGAAGAAGGCGTCGGGTTCACTAATAAAGGCATATGCAGACCGTCTCGCTGATAAGCCGTAAAATTTCAAGTATGTTTGTACAGTTAGGATACGGAATCGGCAAAGAATAGTTGGTATGCGAGCTTCCTGATATAGTACATTAATAGCGACATACCTGGGGAGTCGCAAACACAAACGTAACGCTTCTCGCTCTAATAGAACTAACGGTTTAATTTTGTACGTAGGGCCACCCGAAAATAATATACACCCAAATTCTAGTATTGGGCGCATGTACATTTTATATATCATTAATAAGGTGTGTCTACGTAACCCATATTTTCTGTTGCTCAACCTTCGCAATAAGCCTGATGCTCGTTGTGCCTTTGCCACGATATAGTCTATGTGAGGGCTCCAGTTAAGTTTCTCGTTATAAATAATGCCCAAATATTTGATAGACTCTACTTGTGGAATCGGTTCCTGATTATAAAGTACTGAAATTTGAATAGAATCTGCTATAGGGAACACCAGGAGCGCACTTTTACTGATGTTTAGAGACAATGAAATTGAATGCAGCCAAATTTCAAGAGAATACATGTACTTTTGCAATTTTTGATGCAAAGAATAAATGTCACTGTCTGCAACGAAAAATGCAATGTCGTCTGCATAAATGTAGACAGTGATATCTCGTTCAATGGGAATTGAGCTCATCAACACATTGAATAACAGCGGAGATAGGACCGCCCCTTGAGGTACTCCACGTTGCTGTTTGAATTTAGATGAGTGACATCCATCCTTTGCACAATAAAATTCTCTCGATTTTAGAAACTCTGCTACCCAATCAACAATATATCGCGGAAAGTCACATTCGTGTAACGAGTTCAATAAAATTGAGTGCTCAACGCTATCATAAGCTTTAGCTATGTCTAGTGTTACTAGTACCGCGTATTGTCGTCTTTTTCGGGCAAGCTGTATTCGGCTCTCTAAGTCGGCATGAGCACACCAAATTGAGCATTCGCTACGAAAACCTATTTGAAATGGTTTCAATATTAGCTTGTCAGCCATCCAAACTTTTATTCTATTATTGAGAACTCTCTCTATAATTTTGATCAGGTGAGATGTTAGAGAGATTGGTCTGATGTTGTCAATGTTAAAACCTGACCCTTGTTTTTTTAATATGGGAATCACTCTAGCTATTTTCCAGTCATGTGGTATCCAGGCATTGCTTAAGGAATAGTTTATAAGGTTGAGGACGTCGCCGGGTGATATCTGGAATAAAATTTTAATCATAGGAACTGTTATACCGTCAGGACCAGGAGCCGAAGAGGGTAAGTTTCTAATTACGCTTGACATTTCGGACAATGTCACTTTTTCGTAGTCAGTCTTTATAGAGGACTTTTGCCAGTTGATTGTCAAAGTCGACGAAAATCTGTTAGCTAGACCTCTTCCGATTGTCTCCAACGAATTAGTCATTTCTTCCGTCGATAACCTGTCATAATCAGAGTTAGCTAGAGACGGCAGAATTTTGCGCGATCTCATATATCGGAATAACGCTTTCTTATTTCTAGGTTTGGAAAGAAAGTCGAAATGTTTTTTGTCATAGTCTTCTTTAGCTTTAGCCACGGTGCGCTTAAATGTAGCAGCAATAAACTTGTAATCTGCCCAATTTTTGGGGGACTGATTATGAATTAGCTGCTTCCAAGCTGCTTGTCGTCGTCTATGATCACGAGAGCACTCAGAATTCCACCACTGGCTACAAGGCTTTCTCGTATCAGACTCAATAGAAAATTCTGCTTTTTTGAACGTTCTTTTAATTACCGCACTTAATTTCATGGCTTTATTTTCATCGTTGTCTTCAGTGGGAGTAGTCAAAGCAACTTCTAGGTCATTTTTAAATTTGGAATAATTGATAAAGGTTCGAGCTTGGGAGCAAGATGGAATAATGGGGCAAGAAATTTCAAACAGTACTGGTAAATGGTCACTGTTGGTGGCGCAGTCTAGAGTAGTCCAAGATACGCTAGAAATACCCGAGCTTATAAAACTCAAATCTAAGGCAGAGCGGGATCGGTCTCGGATAAATGTGGGAGTTCTAGCGTTGAGGCATGATAAATTATGGTCTATAGACCAGTCCCACAAGCGTTGTCCACATTGATCAGTCCTAAAACCCCAACTAGTGTGGTGAGAATTAAAATCTCCAACCATAATTTTTTCTGTGCACCACGAATTAACAGCCATGTCTAAACATCGCGTGTCTTGTACACCCAGAGGAAAGTAAAGATTTACTAGAGAGAAGGGAGAGCATCCAGGCAAGGTGATGTCTAAGGCGAAAATTTCACATTCGGGGGATATACGTTTGTACGAAGTTTTGATCTTTGAACTAATTTTATTATTGACAAAGAACGCTAAACCTCCACCTTTGGATGGGCGATCCAGGCGAAAAGACCGGAAATTAGGTAGGTAAAACGAATTATGTGCTGACAGCCACGTTTCTTGCAGTGCAATAATGTCTGGATTGAATTTACAAGATAAATACAATAAATCTGTACTAGCTGAATGAATAGATCGGCAGTTCCAATGAAGAATTTTGATAGAACCTATCATTTTGACAGAATTGTTTCGGCAACTACCTTATCTAAAATGCTGTCTTTAAGAAAATCGCTCTTCGATAGGTTCTCCTTCTGGTATTTTTTTGTTTTTTGAATGTTTTGAAGAGCCAGTGTTTTTGGAGACAGGTGATCGAGTGCGCTTTAGGGATTTGATGTCCATGTCCATATCTTCAGAATCCTGACCATCCTCTAGTATGTCTTCACTTATCCTCTGGTTGTCTGTACAAGAGGGCCCTGCAGCCTGTACTTCTGAAGGAGATGACTCTGCGTCTGCTTCACTTGGATGGGAGAGTTACGTTGTCTTGGGAAGTATCCTTCATATCTCTTTGTGGCCCATATATTTGCGTCAACTGAGTGGCTACAATATGAGATAAGGAGTCACAAAGGGTGGTGGCCAGGCGATCTATAGCTTTCTCCATCGCTTTTTCAATCATGTCTGCAATGGACACTGAAAGAGAAGCTTCTAAAGTTGCATTATGTCGGGCTGCAACACCAGCATATCCCTGGGTTCTTGCCTGAATTTCAGCGATGGCGTCTTTTCGTGAACAGCGTCTGCGATCAACAATTTCCATAATTTGAGTCTCCCGCGCTTTGGCTGAGCAATTAGCGTTATCTGCGCAGTGCTGCTCATGACAAAGACAACACTTTTCTTCAGTACAATTGCATTCATTTGCAGTATGTGCCTCACCACATTTTCGGCATCTGGGAGCTGACCTACATCCTTTTAAAGTGTGTCCATAGCGCCAACATTTCTGACACTGGAGGGGACGAGGTGACAGCTGTTCGACTCTGAATATTAAAGGCCACGCCTTGATTTCAGTGGGGCGAATCGACCCGGCAAATGTGACAATTACAGACTCAGTAGGGATCTTTGTCTGTTCTACAACTCGTGAGCATCTATAAACTGCAATTGCACCTGCCTCAGAGAACATCTCTAGGACCTCAGCTGGAGTCATGTTAATGTCTACGCCTCGGACAATACCTCTGACGCATGCTAGGTGAGGAGGAATGAAGGCGCTCACCGGATTGGTAGCAAACATCGAGCATTTAAGTAAGTCTTTGACACAGAGCTGGTCAGGAGAAAAGCAGACAATGCCTCCCTTGCCAAACTGCCGGACCTCTGTGATGGTGTGATAGTGAGTTGTCGCTGCTTTGAGTTCCGACTGGATCAACTTAGGGTTTTTCATCTTAATGACTCCGTCATTGCTTGGGACTAGGGCCACAGGAACGGAAGCGACGCCATTGCGTAGGAACTGGTCCACTGGTAGCTCCTGCGGTGAAAGAGAAGCAGACCAGAGATAAGTCCCTGGTCCAGGCGAAGAAAGCGGCATCTGTCTGGATTGACTAGCCAGAAGGGTACTAGCTAATCAATGCTAAGGCTTTAGATACGCCTATCCAAGAAGAAATTCAGTAGTGGCTACTCAGATTTCAGCCAAACCCCCAGAGTAAGCAAGCGAGCAAGTGGCCGATGAGCTGACTCAGGCGCAGCTCCGCTAGCTCGAACCCGAGAAAGCAGCGAACGCTCGCGTGGCACAGATCCAACTCATGCATGTGACGTTCGTACTTCTTTGTCTTCACTGCCTCACGGCACGCGCTCCGGATTCAAGAGTTGTTGTTCTTGTCCACCTATTGATTGTGGCGCATACCCACTACGGGGGATTGGCCAAAAATCGAGTGATTTTAAAAGTTATTGTTCAGATTCAGAATAATTGAAAGACTACAGATATCATAGGAAAGTGTGATGCTTGATTTAATGCATACAATTCTTCAAATAAAGAAACCAATGATTGCTTAGAAGAGAGCAGTAATCTGAAATACACCTATATAATTTTTAGACACGTTAGTTGAATGAAACAGATCAATTATTCAGTCTATTTGTTTCTACACGATAGTCCCGGATGACCGAGCATGCTTTTGCAGTAGAGAAATCAGAAATGGGAGCTCCAAAAGGCACAATGGCAGGCAGAGATAAGTCAATACCAATACCACGTAAAGGTATTTCTAATAGAGTTTTTCGTAATGTGTTAAACCGCCTGCAGGTCAAAAACAAATAATCTATTGTTTCAAGTTCTACAGAAACACAGCGGTGAAAGTGCCTAAGCAGACCTGTGTTTCGAGAAATTTAGATTTGGATCCCGGCAACGCAGCTTTGTGATAGCTGCTTCTTGTTTACGAGTGCGGCATAAATCTCTTCGACAGGAATATAATAAATGACAATATTCGATAGCGTTTGTTAGTGCTGATCCTCTAAAAACTTCCATATGCGTACGTCTGCGAAATCGAGCAGCAGTCACATAAGCGGATGATGGACAGAGCGTTAGAATCATTTCGCTGATTCTAACGTCCGAAAACCGCTATATGATTATGAGAGACGACCTAGAGAAAACCTCCATGCTCTGTAAAAAACGCTTGATTGCTAATGATGCTCCATGCTCTGTAACCTCCATGCTCTGTAAAGTGCTTGATTGCTAATGATGTGTTCCTACACTCTGTCCTTTGAAGTAGCAAAAAAAACTGCGATAAAGAAAGGGGTTGTGAGAGACAGTGCCATTTTACCAGTTATGTTAACAGCATGGTTGCAGGAACTCTTCCGACGGCTTAGAAATAAGTAGGAGTATAGATTAGCGAAAAACGTTTGAGCAGCTAGCAATAAAAATGGGGCTCTTAAAGCAATAAAGCTTGCAAGTAGCAACAAATGTTCAGAGATTGTGCAAATTGAATATGAAACTTTTATTTTGTATGAAAACGGAAAGATAGAATTAGAAGGACACTGTTGTTTTGATTCTGAATTTCCGATTCCGCTGGCATTGCCGCCGTCGTGGCTCTTTTCACCGGAGCCTGCGAGCACTCGTCGAAGGCCGAGCTGGCTGTCTTCCCTCCGTACCACGTCAGTGGTTGTTTATTGTATAGTTTTTGTATTATTTTGAAAGATTTGTCAAAAAAACGTATTGTAACATATGCCCCCTTGACAAGCACGCAAGCCAAACAGGCGCATCCGGACAAAAAAACTGAAAACAGCGTGAATAAAAATTCAGACAACAATAAACAAATATACTTAATATAGAAAAAGGAGTAAAAAAAGAGCTACAAAAAGAATGCGTTCCTGAAAGTCGAGCCACCGACCTGGCACACTCGTAAACGCCGACAATCCTAAAAATGACATGCCAAAGTACAAAATCAGAAAGCATATGTTGCAGCAAATAGCACTGAAAACGGTGACTCTGATGCCCAAACGTCCACAATATCAACATTTTGCTACAGGGGTAGGGCGATGCACTTTGTTGTGGAAAACAAGGACGCGTCGGCGCTACTCGCCGTCGACCGACGCGTACGTACACGGTGCGTACAGCTACCGTGACGTGCGGCGTCCTCCTCTGGAGTATGCACTTCCTTGGGACGTTTTGCAACTCTACGGACCCGATCGGGCGGCGGGCGCTTGATCGGGCCTATGAAGTTGGAATACAGATAGCCATACAGCTGCAGCCAGCATGGCTGAGGGTTATGTGGTGTTCCGAAATCAAGAAACCTTTATATGCATGTATCGAACTATGTCAGTGTTAAGAGGAGGGACCCTCGATTCCAGATACAACACATTGTTAGCAACTGTTTTTGACAGCCCAAGGCATAAGCGCAAAGCTTCTCTTTCCAGAAGAATTAGAGGCCGCAACTCATAAGCTGGAACTCCAGAGAAAAGTACAAGACCAAATTCCAAAATAGCACGAACGCACATGCGATATATCATTACCAGTGTGTCTTTTCTCATACCTCTGTGGCAGTTGCTTAGCCTACGTAATATGCCAATGGCCCGCACACCTTTTCCGGTGATATATTTGATATGAGGTCATCAGTTAAGCGATGTGTGATAAAGTACTCCAAGGTATCCAAAGATTGCACCAGTGGTATATCATCATGATAGTAAGACAAAGAGTTGTGTACAGAGTATTGCAGCGGGAAAACAAGGAGGGCAAATTTACTTGGATTAAGTAAAAAGGAGTTGCCATCAAGCCAGCTCACCATTACCTTAAGGTTAGTATGTAGCCGTCCGTATAAGGTATGAATGTTATCTGCCATTGCAAAAAACGCAATATCGTCTGCATAAACATAAGTTGTTACGGCCTGTTCACATGGCACGGTGCTCATTAGTCAATTAAATTGCACCGGCAAAAGCACTGAGACTTGTAGTACTCCCCTGGTTTGTGCATGGGTATATGATGAAAACCCATCCTTAAACCATCAAACCTTCATGCATACAAAGAAATTGTGAACCCACGCTACTATGTATGTTGGAAAATTAAGGTATTCTAATCGATCTTTCAGAATACAGGGCTCCACAGTATCATATGCTTTAGCGATGTCTAAGGTAACTAAAGCGGCATATTTGTTATGTAGCCGAGCTAACTGAAGCCGACTTTATAAATCAACGTGGGCATCCCAAATTGAACAATCAGCCCAGAACCGAATTTGACATAGCTTAGAATTGACCTCACGGTAATACGTTCTTTATTTCGTATATTTATGATTCTCTCAACCAAGTTCACTATATTTGATGTCAGTGTGAAAGGCCCTACGTTATTGAACATGAATTCTTCAATTTAATTTTTGAGCAACAATATAAATATGGAGAGTTTCCATTCTGGAGGTATGCCTGCGTTCCCTAAAGAAGAATTCACTAGTTCTAGCGAAAGAGTCGGTGATTCCTGGAGTAAAAATTTTAACATACATTTCATAATTCCATCTGGTCCGGGAGCTGTTCTCGGTAAGCATAACACTGTCTGACTAAATTCAGCTAAAGAAATTTCTGGAAATTCATGCAAGTTTTCCAGCATGGGCCGGATAGCCGAAAAATTAGCAGTGAAGTGGCATTTCAAACACTGCGCTATGTCTTCTAGAGAGAAGTCCAAATTCTTGCGACGTCAAGACACATGACTGCAACGTTAAAGGTGCTGGCAGTACTTTTCTTCTCCGAAGGTGAGTGAACAGAGCACGCTTATTTCTTGATTTTTCAACATAATCGAAATGTCTTTTGTCATATTCTTCTTTCGCGGGGTTCTAGCACGCTTCAATACGTCATCAAGGAATTGATAGTCCTTCAAGTTGGTTGGGCTTCGACTATGAAGAAGTTTTCTCCAAGCGGCTTTTTTTCTTCTATAGTCGCGCGTACACTAATCGTTCCACCAACAAGAAGCGGATTGTTTATTCCATGGAATAGAAAATTTGGAATTGTTTCTAGATTTTTCCACCATAGAATCAATCGTAGATTCAATCTCCTTAGTACTGGCGTTTCGAAGCTTAGAAATTTCAGAACGGAGGCTGGCCTGAAGTTCATGTATTCATGTATGAAATTCATGTATGTGCGTTTTGGCTGGTCTAAAGTTATTGTTGGACCTATAATATCAAAAACTACAGAAAGATGGTCGCTGTTTGTTGCCTAATCCAGAACAGCCCATGAGAAAACCGTGATTGCTTTGGAGCACAACGTATAATCTAATACTGAGCACGTCTGACCTTGGACAAGTGTTGCATGGCTTTTATTTAGACATGAGAGGTTGGAATAATAGTCCATTCTCACAGTCGCCTATGGCAAGAATTTGTCCTTAGGCTCCAAGACAAATATGTGAATCAAAGTCTTCTGTGAGTATGATTTCTTTTTTACACGTTACCAAAACACTGTCGAGATATCGCGTACTTTCTACACCGGAGGAGAAGTAACAATTTATAACTGAAAAAGAGTACCATTCGTGGAGACAGTAGTCAAATGCTTATAATTTCACAATCTCAGTCTACAAATCTGAAAGAAATTTTCGCCCTATGGCATTATTTACTTGATACAAGAATCATTAAACCACCACATCGTGTTGGGCTATGTAATCAAAAAGAACACAAACCTGCAAGATGGAAATTTTTATCTGATGTAAGCGGTGTTTTTTCGAGAATTGTATTATCACGATTCAAATTATTGTAAAAATAATGTGAGTCGGTTGAGGCTCGGAATATAGAGCGGCATGTCCACTGTGGTACCCTCAACTGACTGCAGAGGCGCATGCCACACCCTTGTTAGCATCTTTACGCGAAATCCCTGACTCATTCATTTTAGTTTTGGCCTTCAGATCGGTGAAGATAGGTAATCTGGTACGTTTATTATTTTGCATATAGAGTTCCATATCCGTTGCAGCACTTGTGCACGGCTGAGGCGTATATCACTCCAAGTGCACCTGTGTTCCAGACTGCTTAGCCTTGTCTGCACATGCAAAAGATTCATCCAACACTACATTGCGTAACTGAGGGGCATCGCTGGCAATGTTCGATACTGCAGGTTCTGTTCATGTCTGTTCTCTTTGCCCAATTTGATTTGAAAGAATTCGCACCAAACAGACAGAAAGGTTAGATATGAGCTTGTCCATTGTCTTAGTCACTGCCTTTTACACAGCAGTTTCAACAGCCTGCGATAGATTTGAGCCTATACTGGAAGTTTAGCGCGATGCAATGCCAGAGTATCCGAAACCGCTGTCTCTAACTATGTCAATGGCTTTCCTTCGAGAAGAGTATTTCGCTTTGGGCTTTTGCATTGGTGATGATGATGTTGATTCTCGGAAGAAAGGCACAACCTATCACGAGGGATGGGCACGAAAAGTGCGGCAATATAATTTGCAAAGCAAAATGATATATAAATCAAAGAGGCAAACAGAGAGACGAGAAACAAGGTCGAAGGATATGAGAAAAAGATCGTCTATATGGAAGCAAAAAAAGTAGTGATAATTTCGCAATGTGATATTTATTATTGAGATATCTTTTAACTCAATGCTACTGAGGGGGGATAAACAACAAGAAAGAAGGCAGAGAGGTTAACCAGGCACATTCCCGGTTTGCTACCCTACGCTGGGGGAATCGGACATAAAGATGAGAGAGAGGGGAAAGAGAAGAGAAAGAAAGACAGAGAGAAAAAAAAGGTGGATTGTCAGTCAATCATCTGGCGCGTATGCAGCGGTGGCACTACACAAAAGTTAAAGGTTGTCACGTAGGCCTGTAGTCCTCAAAAAGCACAAGACAGCTTTGACTACCCTCTAAGCCGACGAAAGGCGAGGACGGTGTTCCAGTAGCATCTGCATAGAGAGCGGCCGACCGTCCCATTGTCGCAGTGCGTCCGAAAGCTTCTGTCTTTCGGAGGCATATGGAAGGCAATGGCATATCAGATGGTGCATGTCTTCTCAGGCGCAGCAGACGTCGCATTCCGCATTGTCGGTCAATCCGATGAGGGTTCTATATGCTTTTGTGAAGGCAACCCCCAACAAAAAGCGACAAAGAAGCGAAGCTTCACGTCGACGAAATCCGGATGTAGGTCGAAGTTTTCGAGGGTTTATTTGGTAGAATCTCGTATGTGTTATGCTTGGGGTGTTCCACTCCTGCAGACACAGACTACGTGTCAGGTGACGAAGTTGCTTTGCAGCGTCAGTCCTTGACAAAGGAATCGGAAGGATGTGCTCTTTTTGGTGTGATGTGCGAGCCGCGTTGTCTGCAGAATCATTGCGACTGATCCCACAATGGCCAACCTAAAGATGAACACATGGGATAAATAATGGGTATGTTTGAGGTAAATATATTATTGCTTTTCCTAGTGCTTTCATATCTGCGACACGCGAAACTTCAGGGCTCGATCGTTTATTCATGCATACAAAAAGTTACAATAAAGGAAAGGAACGAACTTAGGCATGTGTAAATAAAAATTCAATGACGGCATTCTGCATCGTAGTTTTGTTAGCGTAACTTTTCATTTGCATTGTGTTGCCTCAAGAGCTAATCCACGGATACTTAAGGTGCCGAAAATTTGCGCATAATTTATTTGTGCAAAATACAATAGGAGTCAGTAACTGAAAATTGAGGAGCCATTCCATTGCTTGAAGTTGGATTGCCAGTCAATTCGTTCAGCACACGACATTTATTTGATACAGAATGCTGAGCCCTAGCAAATCACACACTTTGCAGCTAAATGCCAAATATCTATCCAGAAAGTGTGCATTGTATTTTGTGCATTACAACCTTTGTAACTAGGTTGCCTGAGTCTTTTTGCTACGAAGCCCGTCGTCTCGTCTCGTATGCTCGCCGCAAGCGCTTGACGTTTCGTACATTATCTTGACTTGCGCTTGCTGCTAATGCGTGCCCTTTATTTTAAGGGGGCCAGTGATTTCAACGAGCCAGTGATGACAATTCATTCATGTTCCTGGTATAGTGGCCTAGCACGGCCAGAAGTGGAATACTAACTGAGCTGTCGGTGGGAAGTGAAAAACTAATTGAGCTATCGGCGGAACAATTCGTTGGGTTTTACAAGCTCAACTTCAACGCACCTGTTCGCAATCATCGCATATTACCATACACAGACAATTACTCGTTGGCGTTATACACCATAATTCACAACCAAGACAGATAAAGAGAATCAAGCATCGCAATATTAGCGAAAAATAGGTTAGTGCACGAAAAAAAAAACTCCGTTGAGCCGGATTCAAACCACTGACCTATGAGTAAGCATTGCACAATATGGCGCTTTTTCAGTCCACCGCTCTACCAACTCAGCTATTGCCGAAATAATTCGTGGGGTTTTACATGCTCTATTTGAACACACTTATTCGGAAACATCCTACATCAGCATACACCGACAATTGCTTCATGACGTTATACACTCTACTGCACAGGCAATGCAAATAAAAATCAAATGTAGCAATATTAGCAGAAAAATAGGAAAGCGCACGCCAAAAAAAAATCGTCGAGCTGGATTTGAACTAGCGACCTATTGATAACCATTGCACAATATGGCGCTATTAACGTCCACTAATTTTCCAAATGAGCTTTGGACTTTTTTCTTTACCAGCTTAAGCATGTACTTATCAACAAAACTTTATAACAGCACAAAAGAAAATAAAGGTTACAAAGTTCAATTCACTTACCTAATGTTACTTTAAAACTAGCTCTGTTTCAACAATAATTCTACCTGCTGCAGCCATACTAGCACATGTGTGTGGGACTTTTGTTCTTCAACAAATCGCTGAAGACTTTCTTTAAAATATGGACTCGATGATCTAGCGTCAGCATCTACATTTCACACTGCAAAAAGACATCTCCACCCACTGTGCAGTACAAAAATCATAATTAGGTCCTATGGAACACACACTTCAGTGTCAATGGCCAAAAACTGGATTCCTTGAGGGTGCAGGAGAAAATATTTTTTAAGGGTGTGCTTCAAAATATCCCACATGAACACTGCACCCCAACAGTCCAGGAATACATGGTCAATTGTTCCGTCTGGTTTGCGTATGTCACATTGTAGATCCCAGGGTAGAAAAAAACCTGTTTCATTCATCCAAGTCTTCACTGTCAGCGTGCTAGTGTGCAAGCGAAAGAAAAACCTTTTAACACCAGGTGGTACTGGCATCTTTTTTACTCGCTTAAGCACGTCTTTTCCTCTTTTTGTACTACACTGAGATCTATAGAGTGGCATAAGCAACACGATTTCACATAAGTCTCTCTGCCACTTTTTCTTATTTTAATGACATAAATGCCTCATGGAAAGTCGACTGAAGAAAAAGCGCACTGACATAACTACTTCTTTTAGGAAACATCGCATACTTCCGTGAAAATTCTCAGTCGAAACAATGAGTTGAGGTAAAGCATGATCACCTCAGCTGGTAGGAAGGTATGTTCTACATTCTTTTAAAACATAAATCGCCCGACTATTTGTCGCAAAAACAAATGGCTTAAATCAAGCCGGACCATCACGGACTCGCGTAAACAAGTTTGTTCTGCTAGTTCACTCTCATGTGGAGCCCTAAATAATCACTGGAAAATGTGCGATGAAGTTTTTGGACATTCATTCTCGAACAGGTGAATTACTTGCATGAGGTACCACAGTTTACTTATGAAAAATAGGTTGTATACTGTCGCCTTAGCAACGACTGACAGGTACCAGCCATTCCAGTTTTTAGATTTTTTTGCAGTAATGATTTTTTCTTATGCCAGTGCAGTTTTCTGTCAATATCATTGTCCAGGGGTACTCCGAATACCTAACAGGAGGTGTAAAGAAACTTAGGTTGGCGAAAGTGTCGGGAGAAGACAGCCACTAGCCGTGCGCGAATCTGTGGCACTTTCCCCTGTTCACAGTACTTCCACTGGCAACACAAAAGGACTTGACTGTTTTAACAACATGCAGTAAACTCTCTTAGTCAGTACAGAATGGAGCAATTTAATCGGCGTAGGCCTGCAAACGCACCTCTACTTCTTGTAATTTAAAAACCACGTATCATGTCACTCTGTATCACCATCATCAGTATCATCAGCATCTTCATCATCATCATCAGCAGCAGCATCATCATCAGCCTGACTATTTCCACTGCAGGACAAAGGCCCCTCCATGTTCCGCCACTCAACTGGGTCCTGTGCTTGCTGCTGCCATTTCACACCAGCAAAAAAGACAAGGAGCGCAGTGTTAGTTGTATATTTTTAAGTACCTTTTTATTAAGAAGTAGAACCTAATTTGAGAAATTTTCTTTCAGCAAACCGTACTGGCAAACAGATATCAGGTGAAAAACAATCAGACCTGCAATAGACTCTTTCAAATAACTATTAAAATATTTACAACACAGAAAGAAGATATTTTTTTAATCACATTACAAGCTTTCTATAATGAACATAACCTGGTGATTTTTCCGTCATAAGATACACATTGTAAAATACATTAGCTTAGCGAAATAAGAAAAAACTTTCAATTTAAAAAGCACAACCTGAATAATGACTATTTTTAAAACGTGACACCAAGAATAGAACATCGTTAACTCTGGTTATAGGAATGACACTAAAATATAAAATGCACCATCTACAACGGCGATAGAAATCGGGCCTTTCAAGAAAGAAATGGCATTTTACTCCTGCACCACTTTGGAGGGCCAAACGCAACTCCTTAAATAACGACACATTGCAGACTACTTATCACCGCACCTAAAGCACGTTGGCGCTTTGGGCCTCGCTTTTTGAAGGCTCGTGCTGGGCCCCTCCCATCTTAAAGTACACTCCAATTGTGCGAAACGAAATGCCCGATGACATTGGCCACTGGCTTTCTGACGTAGGGGTGGCGGAATACGTCTGTCACAGCCTCTTAGGCCACTATAGTAGATGACTAGAATATCTAGAGTGTTCATAACAATTATTATCTTGTGTTCATTATTTAACGCACGTGCACTTTGCGTGCTATTATCCGAAGTGCATTTCACTCATACACACCAATCGAAGTCGACCAATGGTTGATATACTGATGCTGACTCATTCAGGATGTCTCGGTAGAATGTGGCAGTCGCACTGTTCCGGGTTTTGATTTCGCCTTCATTGTTGGGCTATTACAAGCAACTGCTTTTTCGGAATCTTCCACCGGACACAGCATCTTTGCAAAAAAGGCTCCAGTTCTCTCATTTAGCCCGACGAACCAACCCTACAACTTACACAGTTCATAAATTTGATTTATTTTTGTACTGCGATATTGAGGTCTCTACGAACATTAGGATGCCTCCCGCTAAATAAAAAAAACACACGCCTGCACGGAAGGCGCAGCACAGTCACAACGAAAGCTAGAAGAGCGGACATTCAAAGCTTTTTCTAAACACTCATCGGGCAACTCCTGCAAGCCCACATGCTTGGAAACCACTACGGCATTATTAAATTAAAACTTAGACTAGTAGGTTTGCGTTTTTTTGCTATTTTTCGACATTCTTTAGGGAAGCGTCGTATTCGCTAAACGATTACGAGGATTTTTTGTGTCAATTGTTCATGGAGTAGCTGAACACGACAAGGAATTATGCCTGAAGTGGGTATGCGCCACTGTTAATAAATGAAAAATAACAAGCTTTTGTAATGGGTTGGAGCTTTCGACGACCCATTCTTAGCGCTATTCGTATTGTGTGACGCCTGGGTTTTTTGTTGTTGTTATGAAATGTTTATGCTTCATAATATTGTCATTCTCTTCCTGACAAAAAACCTGCTCAGGGCGAGTTTGCAAACAAGTCCCAAGTACCAGCGTAGCTCAGTAGCAGAATACAGGACTGGTATCCAGTGGACCCACGTTCAAGCCCCACTGTGTCATTCCTATTAGATTTTTTAGCTAATTTCGCGCAATGTGGTTATGAACACCAGCGAAGGCGGCGGTGGAACACTACGGTGCTGCGCGAGACCTGAGTTGTGATCTCCTATGTGCTTTTGCAGTAAAAGTATTTCAAATAATTCTGAAAGTATTAACGAAGAATTCAATTACCTTTATGTTTTCGCAAGTGTTTCATAATAATGATTAGACTAATGTTAGTATCTGCAGTTTTACACACCAAAACCATAGTATGAAAGTGAGGCACGCCGCAGTACAGGGCTTCTGAAGAATGACCACTTGTGTTGCTTGCGGCCGTTGGAACCGAGAAGAACACAGGCCTCTGCCATTTAGCCTCCATCGTCTTAGGTTATCAGACGAGTACCGTCACCGAAGCACTACCCCGACGAATAGGTTGCACTTAGGGAAACACCTCGCATAGTAACGTGATCTGGTATTAAAGTTTTTTGATATTTATTTTTGCCAAAGCATCAGTTACTTCGCTCATTTGAATTTTGCGTATATTAAGTTGGCGATTTCTGTGGCTGCTAAATCTTGTAGCATTTAGTATACGCGTCTTTTTATTTCAATGAAGCTGCATGATGACAATCTCTGGTTTCGGAGAGATCCCTGGGAAAGTTATATGAAACCGCATGCTCTTATAAAACGCATCGTTTGTTTCTCTGGAACAATAACAATAGCCTAAAGTCATCGAATACATATCACAATAAACGAGTACCAAAAGTACCGAAGAAACAACGTTTTTTTTTACCTATTGTCTCTGTGCATAAGATGTGTCGGTGCTAATACGTTTTTTTCTCACTTATGGGTATCCCATTTGACGTGAATTACGATTCCGTAACGTGAAAATTTAGATGACTTGAGGGTGCGTGGTAAAACTCAGTGCCACAGCCAGGATGAGGACGACAAGAAGAAGACACAACGGTTAGATTGTATGTACAACAAATATTTCGCGGAGCTAGTTCGGGAATCAACCCTAACTAAAATATCGTAGCGCTTCAATTCACGAGGAAAGGACATGTCCTTCCTCATGATGGGATTGTGATTGCCCCGGACACGATAGTATTGTGACCGCAGCTCACTCAGCGATTCGTTCACTTCTAAGCGAGTATGTTCTCACATATTGTCGGTTTGTTTCTTTCTACTGTTCACATTTTTCTTCCCACTTAACAAAGCAGAAAAGTCCAGCCCGTATTTTGTGCACATATTATATGCTGTGATTTGTTTTCTTCCTTGTTCCTATTTCGCTTTTTTGCCGTGCAAATTTTCACTGACGTGATGTACCTCTCTTTGAATTTGTAAATCTCTCTACAACAATTTCCCACAGGGCACTGTAGGTACGTATATAAACAAATACAACCACAGGGCCACGTCCGGCGTAGCCTGCTGACGTGCAGCTCTGCGCTGTGCGCGTCCTGAGCTATTAAAAGCGTCAAGCGCTGCGCTGCAAAGTACGACGAGTCCGATCTAATACAGACACTTTATTTGACTTGCACGGCTCTCTAACAAAGCAAAACTACTGTTCCCGTGTAAGGGCGAAGCAAAAGGTTTCCGCTCTGAGAAACGTACCTCGAGGCTTTGCTGAACACTCTCGTGTGTTGGGTAACAGACGCCTAAAGGTACTCCAGAGTCACAAAAAGAAAATAATACGGCATCGAGGGCACCTCGCAATGCTACTTACTGTTGGTATCTTGTGTAACTTTTTAAAAGCCAATGCTACACGCGGTGTTGGTTTTCTAGCAGCGTGGTTAATTTTTCCACCAGGATGTGAAGCGAAACTGCCGATTGTGAAGGCGCTGAGAACGAGGCCCAATTAGGCAATTCCTTTTTGCTTTTGAGATGAAGCTCAAAGCGTTCTTCTAAGTTTTTCGCTCGTAACCAACAACGCCCAAGCCGAAATGTCTACGAAACAAGCTCTATAATGCCTCCGTGATAATAGTGGACGGTTGAGGCAAGAGGCGTAAGCTACGAATAACTGAAAATTTGAATGTTACTGAAGAATATGTGCAAAAATATATTTTCACTAAAGTTCCTCACGTTAGATCGAAGTCATGCGAACTCAATTCATAAAATAGTTGACGGATAGAAAGTGCCAATATCGCAGCAGCTTATAATTGCGAAATGTGACCGCAAGAAACACACAGGAAAGTTAACAGATCGTGAAAAGCGGTTCGTGTTGAACACTTTGTGTGTTCTGTTTCACTTTTTAATGTGCTTTTTGCGGCCATTTTTTTCAAATATTGTGTAAACAAATGATTTACACTCCAGTCTTCCAAGTCTTAAAAGATATATCCAACTTCCGACATGTGGCAGCAAAAATGAATACCACAAAGCAACTCCTTCTTCATCTTTCTGAATAATTTGTAACTCAGGACAACAAAATCGAATGGAACAATTGAATTGGCAGGAGCATACTGCTGTGTTCGTTGTGAATAAACAGCATTGAAAGTGTTTCAGGTATACTTCATTATAAAAAAATGTAGAGTGCTTCTTTCTAGTGACTTCTTTTCTTTTGCTGTTACGTGACTAGAACAGCTCATCGCTAATACAAATGTTGTTCAGTATACGCGCACAATGTAGAACATAACGAAAGGTATCGTACTTCGTCGGATATGGGGTGTTTTTTGACAAAAGGGTTTTTAACAGATAGAGCAAGATGTTATCATTTTTTCATTTCGCTCCAAGATGATACATTTGAAACGGAAGGCAATTAAAGTGAATGTATAAGGCACTTTGAAAAAGTACTGATCCTAAATGGCAGGACATGAAGCAGTTAGGTGGCATGGTAGGGTAAACCCCACAAGACATCGAATTTGCATTTTTGGCACCGAAAAATATACTGTACCCTGATAAACCTGTGAAAGCGCGACATCGAACGCTCAATCCAAGTGATTTAAATGTCACACTGAAGTGTGCCGCCCGCGCTACGGCGTAAGAAGTAAGCACACGTAAATCCTCGTTTTACTCAAATGGCGTTTTCTGTACATTATTCAACTTCAATGTACCTTGTCTCAAAAATTTTGAATTTATTTCAACGAAACCTGGTATGCGTGAACCACAATATGTTGGAAAAATCTTAACTAAAATTGCCGATTTCATAAAATGTGAAGCTTTAACAAAAGTATACAAAAATGCGCACCCTCCGCGGTTCGTGCAAGCAGTATTTTTATTTCTTACAAAAATTTAATAAACTAATTTTTTAGTTTGAATATAACCTATTAGTCTCTACAACACGGTGGAAAATAGTTACAATACTTTTGGTAGTTGTAGACAAGCATACATTGAATAAGTGAACCCCCTTTAAAATTTGGCGGTAGGCCGTAGGAAGGATAAGCAACCGGGGCTTACAAGAAGGGTGTCACTTGATACCCAGTGGCATTTTTGTGAGCAAGTAAACTTTTATGATAATACTTTCAGCCACTTCTAGTATACTATGCTAAAACAGACATATAGCATTTACCTTATCACATTCCCTTAAGTTCACAAGAAGAGCTTAAGCAGTTTTGAAGGCATTTCAGAGATGTCATGAACACATAGGAGCTGCCGGCTGTGCATGAGTTTATCCCTGTTCACAGCAAGGACAGTTAACTGTTTAAGCCGCTTCGCCCACGAAACCAAGAAGGACACTGAGGAAACACAAGATGGCGTTCATTTAGTAGCAAAGTATTCCTCGTGGTGAATCCAAGCCCAAAATAAATGTTTCACAGAATATGACCCTAACCTAATCTGAATACTGAGTATCAAAGTATGGTGAGCTATACAGATTTTACCCACAAAATATGGAATTTAGGATTTGTATTAGGCCCATTACTTTTACCAGCACCAAATGACTGTGTTTTTCCCGGTTCTAGTTCAAGTAGGCTTGGCTCTCTTAGAATACATTGAATGAAGAGAGACTAGACGATTCAACATGAACTTCAAATTTAATTATCAAAATGTACGAAGTTTTTAAATCACGGACGAAACAGTATGGTGCAGCGTGCCCGAAGGTAAATGTTACCTTCTGACACATGCTCCGCAACATGCACTGAGGGAATCGAACTGGTTATACCCAATCAAGATGCGGTGCGACTTCAGTGCGCGCCGGGTCACGTTGACACAGCGAGCTCCACCGTGTGCCTGCATGTCGGCGAAATAAGGGCGCCTCAGCTGGCGAGGTGAGCCCGTCTCGGCAGCTGGCGTCTCGTCGCACTCCGACTCTGTGCGGAGCACGCAGCGCCGGCGGCAATTTTCCCAGCTGCGGTACGCGCCACGACGGCCCACGGACAAGCACGTACCCTGCGGAAGCTCCACGCGACGCACTTTTTGCCATCAAAGTAACGCGGCACGTCCAGAACGTCTTGCCTACATAAGATAAATAAGTTTTGGTGCTGTTTTATGATCACCATTGTTTGTGGTTAATTTATTTATGGTGAATGCGTTAAAAGCGTTCGCTTTATGTACATAAGCAAACCAAGTCCCCGAAAAAGAAAGTTAACCAGGAAATATAATACTGCCTTATTCAAATCTGGGTCATTTGAGTTTGCGAAGAGTAGACGCAAACAGTTTGAGAGACACTTGTATGTATGTATCTGCAACGCTATACCACGGCTTGAGTAGAGTGACTGGTGCGAACAATTATGTGAAGCCCTTTACACATCAACCGCCTTAGACAGAGCGTAGCGACAGTGCCTCGCTGAACGGAAGGCTACGGAAAGGCGCGCCTTCCACAACAGCTCACCAGGGAGATGTCCTCTCACCTGACACTAGCCCATATCTGAAGAATGACGTCAACAGTGACCGCATGACGCAACATAGTGGCACTACTCTCACTACTGTAGCGCTACAGGCGCTTTGCGTAATCTGTCCTGGTGGTGTTGTTGCTGGTAGGGGTTAGAAGAGGGAGAAGGCACCTAAATTTTGCAGCCTGCTAAGGAGCACGCTGCAGCGCCTAGGTATCTGTCGTCCCTCTACTGTGGTTCGCTCCTCTTCGCACTCTCTAGTTATCAGTGTTTTTCGTCGTCATCTACGCTGCGCGGTAACTCCTTTTCATCCTCTTTAGCTCTGCCAGTTATTATGCCGCTGAAGCTGCTCAATTCTGAAGCAGGTGCCTGATGGCTTCGCTTTGAATAATAATAATATTAATAATAATAATAATAATAATAATAATAATAATAATAATAATAATAATAATAATAATAATAATAATAGTATAAATATTAGTGTTATTATTATTATTATTATTATTATTATTATTATTATTATTATTATTATTATTATTATTATTATTATTATTATTATTATTATGAATAATAATAATAATATTTGACCAACACAGTCAATTTAACGAGATTTTTTTGAAGATGTTCCGTTCCTACGATTGTTGAAGGAGTAGTGATAATAGTGTTAACAATATGGGGTTGTGGCTCTTATTAGGAACACGGGTTTCTGGAAGCGCAACGAAAGCAGTCTAGTGTGGTTCTTGGGAAAGAATCGCTCATATAGGATCCTTTCTGTTTCGATATCGAGGGAGCCACTCCGTTACCTTTGGGGACCATGCGACGTGATGCGGATGACTTCTATTCGCGACGTACTAGCAGTAGATTCGTGATGGTTCACGTAAACAACAATGGGTGTATATTCTCCAGCAGTGCTGCGGAGTTTTCACTCCAGAATTCTCATAACAGCGGAATCATTGCCCATTGTTGCAGCCTCAAAATGGAAGGAAGACAATGCTGTGAGGAATGCAATGGGACTGTCATAAGCATCTTTTTCTCTGAATGGAATGGTTATTTAACTACGTATTTTACCGAAAATACTGCACGTTTTCGTCAACGAGCTATTTTTTAAAATTCAAACTGTAGCAAATGGGAGGCTCGAATATCAATAAAGCAGAATTTTTATAATAGCTTGGCTGAGACCAAGTACAATACATTTATAAGCAACGCATCGACTAAAAGTTTGTCCTTATATTGACAGTGCTCTTCTGAAGTTTCTCTCTATTTTTCGCGTAACCGTGGTTGAGTGGAACTACGGCGGAAGCATGCCCCCATCCCCCTTCACGCCATGTCATTTCTTTTGCCCTCGGTGGCACCTCAGCTACAGCCAAAGCAGTCTCCTGTCTTTTCATCCTTCACGTCTTTGTGCTGGCTTCTGTCACTGTCAGCCAACTCGGACGCATGTTTCAAAAAACTCTTCTCTAAGTTGTGATGTGTATTACCGCTGGTGCGGTGCTTTTGTTCGCTGCAATTTCCCCTCGTACCCCTCCCCCCTTTTGCCATACTGTACTTCTTCTCCAGACACACGAGCGCCTTCGCGCGAAACTCAGACGGCGAAGGTCTCTAGGTCAGCGCAGCACATAGTCGTACATGATGAACAGTGTGCGTTCCCCCTCCGTAAAGACAAAGAGAAAACGAGAATAAACTTTTGAAAACATTGCTTGCGGGAGCCACCTGAAGCAGCAAAGCCGACGTAACAAAGGCCACAACGGCGCACCCCGGTTACCGACGAAAACATACGCGCAAATGTTAAAGGAGCCGTCAAGTGAGAATTCAGGTTTTATAACCAAACATCGAATCACTCATTTAGCTCTTAGCTTTACGTTGCAAGATTTCGGTGTATAAAACCAAAATAATGTTCTTTTGTCTCCTTGCTGTGCTCACGACCTTTATTGCAGCATTTAAAAATCTCGAGGTCGCTTACTACGACGCCAACCTAGTGAACAAAACGCTAGTGACCGATTGCGCAACGTGTTCAGAAGATCAGATGTTCGGGAGATCAAGCCTAGGAGATCAGACATTCCTGAATTTTGGGCAGAGAGCTGGTCATACCGCACTCCCACTGCATCGGTTGGGATCACTTCATTATTATCGTTATCTTTTTTTGTAACTTCTCTTGTTTCCTATGACTTGGCACATAACCATGTTTGCATCACCAAGCAAAGAAGACATTGAGAGTATTTTTCTGCCCTTTCTATCTACTACTGTATAATGAAGTTCAAGTTAGTCATGCAGGCCTGGGTACATGCTCTATTGTCGTCGAAGGCCACAACGCTTTCTCTAGCTCCACCTTTAGTTAGTCAAAGCCAAAGGTAGGCGTGGTGTAAAGTGTGAACAATCTGCCAACTTGCAAAAGAGAAACCGCGGAATAAGTTGGTGTAAAAATAAATGCATCACTCCGGCAGATACTGAAGGGAGAGTACAGTATCTTCGCACGTTCGTTCTCATTGATACCCCACTTTAGAGGGGCCAATACTCCATGCATGGTTTGGTGTTTATCTCAAGAGCAGTTTAGTGTCTGGCACAAATACCCTTTACGACAAGAAAGACATCGCATACCTGTGCACAGACGAACACAAAGTTCTCACCCCATCCATGCTTGCGAGGCGCGTGACAAGCGTGAGTGCTGATGAGCAATGCGGCACTGTATTCCGTATTGAATGCAAAGGCACAAGGTACCCAAGTTGGGGTGCACTCTTCCATCTAACACCAGCATGGGTAGAGTTTTCCCAAATTTTAGTTTTCTTCATATTCACGACCGCTCGAGACGCGGGACAAAACTGCTTAGCCACACTACTTTTGTCATCATGAAAATACGCTATCTCATCAGTTTAGCATTAACACATTTAAGCTTAAACAAATCAAATATCATCAATCATTCAAACATCTTGGCCATGCAAATACTACATGTAGCGGGAAAACTGTTGCTAAGGGAATGAAAGGATGGTTTTACTGCACAAGATATGCAACTAAGCTACTAACCCTCGACCTTGGTAATGTGTTTTGCGCACTTTTGCTGACCCTAATGCATCTAAAGACACCATATTTGTGGTGTTGTTCATTCTTAACTTGTTAAAAATATCAAGATGCATTTTATTCATCGAGGAATTGAAGGAATGGAATGGATCGCTCCCGCCATTTCGGAGTTGAAATGGGCCAACTTTTTTCACACGAAGAACTAAACAGAATGAAACTGTGCCTAAATCGTAATTCGCCGGAATGGAATTGAAACGGAATGGAGGCGCCCATTCCGCAACACTGGTCTCCAGCCACCTCGAGAGTGGTTTTGATGATTTAGGCTGAATGCTCTCGGACATTCTGGCGCCGATTGCGAGAAGCCGTATCTGCACGTGCAATACGCCGACGATGTGAAACAGACCGTTTGGGGTAGTATAGATTATGACACTCGTGCAAAGAAATTTTGATAAAGGCCAACAGTTCCCCTCCAATCTCCTTCATGTAATGTAACTGTTGTTCTTTGTCCGTTACTTCTCTGGGCCTCAGCTATGCGAGAAGACGCCCCTGCTCGAATACAGTTATTCGACAAAACAGCGTCAGAAAATTTGAAGAACACACAATAAAACAAAGTCCAAACAATAGATCTATTGACTTCGATACAAAAACATAATTGGGATCGAATCAACCATGGCTTGGGAACGGGCATGATGAGCCTGTATACCAAACTATCCTGGGACATTTTCGAGGAAACATGGTGGCCTTTGCCAGGATGGGTCAACGATTCAGCGTTTTTGATTAAAGCCTCCTAGTTGGGCCAGTGTGGCCGGAGAGACATCAGACAAAAACCATACGCAAAACTACGGGGAATATGTGTATGGATAACGTATATTATAAGGTGGACAAAAATATCATATAAACACCAGTTTCGCCTCGAGGGCACAGCAATAATGAAACAGCCAGAAAGTGATTGATTAATTGATCGATTGATTGATTATTTATTTATTTATGAAAAAACTAAATATTTGATTGATTGATTGATTGATTGATTGACCAACCGACCGACAGACCAACTGACTGACTGATTGATACGCGGGGTTCAATGTCTCAAAACCACCATATGATTATGTGAGACGCCGTAGGGGAGGGTTCCGAAAATTTCGACCACCTGGAGTTTTTAACGTTCACGCAAATGTAAGCACATGGGCCTACAGCCAGTAAATGGAACGCTTACGGAGACTACCAGTTCAGTCTTTTGCATCTGTTCTAGCGAAACTCGACAAAACATTCGTTTTAGGGAATAGAGCTTATTCAATATAAATTGCATATTTTGTGCTGTCTGTCGTCACCACGTGAAATAAGCGATAAAACCGCACAGCAAGTACAAAGGAATACGAGTCGTCTACCGATGTCCATCAAGAGAGCGCTTGCTTCCACCCCTTTGTGAAGGTTGGATAAAAGCAGGAATCCAACTCAAGGATTCTGCGTGCTAGCCAAATATTCTACCAAAGAGCCACGCCTGGTCTCACATTTATTTTTGAAATAGAACGTCACGTGCGTAAGGCGTCCTTATGGAATGCAATCATTGGTACCGAATGTCATAAGCATTACCTATGCACCCGTATGATACAGCCGTCATGGTAGCTAACGATCAACTGTTGTTAAGCGCAATGCACTGATTGTGATGTATAGTTTCAATAAATCAAGGAACGACACGAGTACACATTGCTAATTTCATTTCGAGATTGTTAACAAAAATCAGTGCATCTCCAAGAGGTGAATGACGATGATGACAACTGGGCGAAGCTATAAGCCGTAAGGTTCAAGTCTACGTTGAAATCGCCGACTACCACAAAGGACCGACAGATGAATGGATGAACGCACAGACGGACATGTGGACGTATGCACGCGAGGAGGAACAGGTGAACGTATGCACGGATGCATGGACGGCTGGACGCATGGATGGACGGACGGATGGACAGATGGATGGACGAACAGACGTACGGGTGAACGCACGGATGCACGAAGACAAATCTGTGGCCAGACAGACTGATGGACGGTTGATTGAACGAGTGAACGGATTGACAGACGGATGGCGCGGGTGATCACGTATTGTGCTGTCGTATACTTGATTACACATAACGTCGGCTCTTTATCAATCAATCAAATTTATTGATAAAACGTAAGCAACTGTTACAATTTAGCTGGACCACAGGCCTATATTGGCTAGTGGTCGGTCCATATCCAAGTACATAACTTTGATATAGACTGACCAAATCAGAGTTTTGATATGGTTGGTTCATATAGTAGTTTCGCCACGCACATACCTTTTTCGTTATTTGTAGTGCAGGTGCACGTTCAGTTTTTGTTAGTATTTTGAGGGCTTCACGGACACCAAGAAAGTCGGCCACGTAGGAGCTTCACCCCAAAAGCTGGCATCAGCAGCGTTCATCCAACGAACGCATACAATAGCTATCATGGTTGAGTAGGAATCGAAACTCATTATTCTGCGTGGAAAACAACTATTCTATCACAAAGCGAAGCCAGGGCCCGGAACTGCTAGTAAGGTAGACCACAATGTTCATGAAACATCAATTGTGTTTGCAGTGCTGGATATCAAATTTAATAAACAGTACTTATGTACTCCTATGATACAGCCGACAGGTTGTATTAACGGAAATTTTAGTGAAGCGTCATCCAGTGAAGCTCATTTATCAATACATGGCCACCATCCTCGCTTGCACAAGCGCTACGTATTAGCTTATCGCTTCTCGTGTTGCTAATACCTATGTTGCTGTTGCCATTGTTACATAACAGTAAAAGTGTGAATGTTGAACAAATCAATGTGCATACAATATTTGTACGTTTACCGTCATTTCGTAGCGTTTCGCTTAATAGAAAAATTACAACGTGCACAGTCACCTTCGCTTCGCATGTTTCGCATAACATCGATTGCCAAGCTACGTGGGATCTGCCGATCCTTTTTTTTTTGTGCTTGACGTGACAAAATACGGGCGGCATTGTTTTCTCTCTTCTTGAAGAGCCTTCATGGGCAGGCCTCGCACGTGTGCTGATGGTATCGCTGGCACTCTTCATGCAACCGACATGACTACATGAGGGCCTAGACCTATGAGTTCGTCTGCGAGCCGTATTTGACCCCAGCTGACGCGCGCTTTTGTTCGCTCGTCTAACCTGTGATGCGTGCAGGGATGTTGTCGATATGAGAATTCTTCGCAATAGGATGGCCACGGCATCTAGAAAAAAAAGAACGCCGACAGTGTCGATGCATTTGCTATTACAATAAAAGAATAATTTTTTGTACACATTTCTCAATAGCACGAATTATATTGACGCGAGAGCTCGTATTGGAGAACTTCCGGTATCTGTGGCGACGCTGTTAGTTGCGAGAAAAACATCGGCGTGGTCCTTGTTTGAAAATGGTGGTGAATGCAAATAATTAAATCTTGGGTTCGAGCCACATTCCAGCATAGGCAACCTGTTCGGCAAGGAGGTGTTCTACAGAACTACGCCTACCTGTGCATGTAACTGCTTCGAAAATAAAACCTCTACACAGGTCACGCACCACAAAGAGTCGTGTCAAGAAGTGCAATGGTGCTTGGCAGAATATTAAGATGACACCAGGTGTCACACCTTGATAATTGCGCTAATATTGGGTAGTAAGCAAACCCACGCATTACACAACCCCCACTCATTACACACCAACCCTTACACTTAGTCCTAGTTCTCACCCAAAGCATCCACAATGTTGCACAGCTGTAAAGCTCCGCATATTCAGAGCTCACCCATAGCGTCATACGCACAATACATGGCTCCAGCGTGGCGGCTTATAGATGATGTCAAGGCAGCATATTCACGTGCGATTAAACTGCTTCGGTCTGAAAACGACGTGGCTGGAACGCTCATTGCCTTCTGTGCGTAAAATCAAAATGCAAGCCAATGCGTTTGATTCTATGCACTCTAACAGGTCCGTGACATCAGAAAGTTGACCTCCCAGCATGTTGGTGCTTCTATGTCATATAATAAGGTATGTCAGTGCAAGCGATCTATTGTTTTGCGCACGCACACTGTGTACTTCGGTAATTTGCAAAACAATCTTATGGCATATTGCGGGCTTGATAACTGCACTATAGCAGTAAACGCGTTGCTTTCTTCTCGTCCTGGCTGAGGTATCCACGGAGGAATGTAGAATGTCCAAGCGAAACATAGGATGCTGCAAACGCAGCCTCACTACGCTTTTGCAGTCTGCTCTTGAGGGCGCAGCTTAAACGTCCTGAAAGTTTTAATTATAGTGTATGCCCAATGTGAGCAAGCAAAGTGTAGTGCGGTATACTGTGCGCGACCTTTACCACTGCCTTTTACAGCTTCAGCTTATCAGGGTACAACAAGAGAAACATTATTTTGTATAAGCCCAAAAAGTCTTTCCTTTAGGTTTTACCATTTGCCGTCTAGGGGCGAAGCAAGGTCGGAGATAGTCTAAGAGTAGGCCCCGTATTTACATGTTTGACTGCGAATATCGTTGAAAGACGAAAGTCTTTCATCTGAAAAGAGTTAACAAAACATTTGCTTTGTGCGCGCAAAAATAGTTGAATTGAATTCTGGAGGCGCTGCGTCAGACATGAGCGTCATCTGGCAGTAATCTTGGAAAACGAAAGAATGGCCTCCAATATAGCGTGCGCCCAGCTTGCGTGGGCCATCTGAAAGGCCCTATTTTGTAGAATGCAAGGCCACAGGTAGGTGGCAGCACCACATCGTCTTATCTAAGCGTAGAAATCACTCACCCTTTCGTGCATAGCGTCGCATTCTCAGCGCAGCGTAATACACGCTATAGTCCTTAGAACTACTTATATAAGCATTTCCTAGTACATAGAAACAGGCCACAGAATATTGACGGATTGATATTGTGTCTCAGATATGCGCAAAGTTTTGTTTCTTTTTATACGACAGTGCGCAGAAGCATGAACGAAAAAACCTGATTAAGATTGGTGGGCATAGAGGAAGTGGTTAAACTTTGCCCTAATATTAGAATTCTTTTGCTTGACAGACAGATGGTAGTGATTTTCGGGATTTTACGTAAATTATGTCTCAAATATAAGCCCAATGAAGTGATTCTCGTACTACAGAAAGGGTTCAAAGCTAAATCGTGGAAAAAACCTGCGAGGCCAGCAAAGGAATAAACCAAGGTGCATTCAGTGAACTCACCGGGTGCAGGGAAAGAAAAGTGTGCTTCTGTAGCAGCGGTCCGACACGTGACGGCCGTTGACACAGCTAACGACGCAGCTCTTGATGCTTGGGAACCACTTGAAGCCGCGGTTGCACACGTGCACTGGGTCTGTGGCCGTCAGTACGCAGGCTTTTCTGTAGGCACTGTAGTAGAATTCGTGCTTTGGGTGTCCGCAGTGAATGTACACGTGCCCACTGTACGACTCGAGGGTGACAGCCTAATGTATAAATAATACATTATGTTATGTAATTATACATTAGTTTTATTAATGTGTTATAAATGTATAAATATTTAAAACACCAGTAGGTAAGTTCTGGCTCTCGTAACTTTTTACAATATTGATTATATTAACGAAAAGTGCTTTTTCAGCCACTGAAACTTGATCTCTTCCGATCACCTTTTTTAGACACCCTGGAGGAACCTCATTGCGTGGTGGCTGGAGGAAGATTCCGATATTGGTGTGCCAGTTGTTGTCGCGCAAAAACGGTTGGCAGTAGCCGGTGCTTGGCAAGGCCTATGTTTAGAGATGTCGCATTACAAGTGACTAAATATTACGGTACCTAAACCATTGTTTCCTAACATGAAGTAGATGTACAAAATAAATTGTTACCAGCATTCTCTAGGTTTTAGGTTCGTAGTAATGAAATGCGTTTACTCATCTATTTTGTAGTGTGTTTAGCTTACGCCAACAACACGAAGTACAAAGCGAAAACCACTTGGAACAAATCTTTGGTTTTGCACACTGTCATAGTAATCTACCAAAAGATACTACCTGGGCGGTCAGTCATGTCTTGTTCTGTTTGACCATATCCCTACTGAAACGTTCCGTATGAAATCTTACGGAAAATATATGGACTCCGTAACATTTCCTTATGCTACATACAGAAAACATAAGGAGTTTTATGGAAATATACGGAAGTTGTATGGCATTTAGGGAAAGCTTCTAATGGAGTATACGGAAGGATAAGGAAATTGTATGGCGTATACGGAAAGCTTTTTATGGAGTATACGGAGAGATAAGGAAACTTATGGAGCATACGGAGAGTTCATTATGGAAGATATGGAAGGATAAGGAAAGTGTATGGAGTGTACAGAAGCTTTCATAAGGAAAATGCAGAATGTAAGGTCTTACAGAAATACACAGATTTTGTAAGGTGCTTACGAAAATGTGCAATAGTGTATGAAAGGCATGTGGATTGTTGCAAAAATGTGGAAACTGTACAGTTGTTGTCACATTTTCAGCAGGAAATCCGAGCTCTATAAAGTTTTAAATGAATTCACAGTGACATATATAGTACAAAAGAATAACGCAGGCTAGTCTGTGTTGTCAGTCACCGCTGTTCGCCCTTTTCCAAAATGAATACAACTTCTGCAGACGACCAGGTGCTAAAGTCTGTCAAACAGAAAATGTGTCATTCACAAGGAATGACAATAACTGTCAATTTACTTGCATGCTGTCACACGAAAACAAATCAAGCAAAAAAGCATAACTTTAAGGGCTTGTTTTTTGGTAGAAACAATAATAATGAGAACTAAATTCAATGTGAAAGAACTTGTCAATAATAATGAAACTGTTCTCATTAACATTGGCAAAAAGAAATGTCATTTTAAAATATCGACCATGAGCTTAGCTCTCCTGAGCACCGACAAAAGAAAAGAAAATCTATGAAAACTAATTGCATGTAGCCTAAAAATAATTTTTATTGATAGTATGTGCTCCTACACTATAAATACAGCTATACACAACTTTCCACAGCTTCACGACAGAAACGAGGTAGGGGCAGAGGGAGTGGTCAGAAAAATAATTAAGTATGAGAGCACAACTGATATGTACGGACATATAATGGTGCTTATCACTGATGCTCGGATGGTCGTGTATAGAGCTGGGTTGTTTTGAAATTTTCAAAAGCATTGTTTCAGACCACCATGCAGATTACGCTTTAATTGTAGTGCTACATAAGACACAACTTATGGGCCAGCTTTAATGAATAAGAAGATTATAGGTTAAACAAATGCTTTAAAATATATCATATCATGGCTGCATGGACGCATACAAGCTATGTAAAGCGCAATAAAGTGAGGACGCATGAGCTTCTCTTGATGCTTCAGTTCTACATAGATGCTTCAACTGTGCTGCAAAGAAATATAACCAATATCTGTGTGTGCAACATTGTCCAGTTTAAACTATCTATATGTATATATATAATTCCTACTGCGAGTTAAGCTACGTAGCACTCCATAACTCTTCCTTTTATTAAAGGCAATTTTTCAAACAATCAACGTTATTCATTTTCTGTCTCATGACTTCGTGCCCGCAATTCTTGGTTTAGCTCGATCACAATTGTGCAGCCCTTATTTTGGAGGAATCAAAAAACATCAACCAAAATATATTTTGGAACTGCTTCTCGGTGATATTGCCTTCCCTCAGCTGCCACAGCTTGAGACTGACTCATATAGCAAGTCTCGCGCATACCTAGGGCCTACCCTTGAAGAAACTGGTCTGGCTGTGAAATGCTCAGTTTTATCTCAAGTAAATTTTTTGGTTTGAGTTATCTCACTTCTCGAGTCCCTTCACAATCAAGCAGACCCAATGTTCCCCTTAGTCCTTACTTTTGGTAGATTATAAAATAAATTAAAAAATTAATAATGAAAATAAAAATACTAATAACTGTTGCGCAAAAAACACAGTCCCACATACGTACTTGAACGCAATAGTGCTTTTATTTTGTTTTAGAACCTAAGGCATTAGAAAAGATAGCAGTACAATAAAAACGTTGAAAAAAAAACAAAAAAAAGTTAAACTTGGCGGAATTTGAACCTGCGCCACTTAGTTGTGCTCGGGTACGTGAACCGAGTGCGTGAGCTTGCTAAGCTATTCGCGCTGAGGTAGGACGTGAGTTTAAGTTATGTATATAAATTTGCTTTTTACATAATATGTGTTGGCGTATTTATGTACGATATGCGATTGTATCTATTGTTGTGTGCATTTGTTTTGGGATTGTATATACGTCACATGCTTTTCGCATGTCTTTCAACTATAGATTGCTGCCCCGCCGCGGATGAAAAGAAGTATTTTTACACCCACACACAAGCTTGAGCAGTTGAAGGTTGTTTCCCGGGGCTCTCTTGCGATTGAGTCGGCCACTACAGGGAATTAGAATGATACGCCATTAATCCCTGCATTTAGCTGTATTCCACTTAGTAGCTCTATCGCTTGATGACAAATCGAGCGCGGGGCGCGACGCTATTGCGCACGACCATGCCTCGCGTAGCGGCGATGTGAACTGATTGCGCCGGCCGGCTTGCTTCGATTTGCTTCAGAGCAAAGAAATGTCATACCTTGGAAGATTGCGTACTGCACTATGTCAAAATGTTACTGCTTTGTAGCCATCCTATGATTCATTGAGAGTTGATAACTCTGATATCACTACTGTAGAGCTTTGCGGCGGCGACACGCACCGAACGTGAAACCGCACTACGTTAGTCGTAGAAGCAGTAGGAGGCTGTCGTCTGCTAGAACAAAAACAAAACAGACCTTGGAAAATATTCATAAGTTGTAACTTGTTTTTTGAATAACTGTTTATCACTTTTAAAGTTATTTTGCCAGATAACGTACTTTTTTTCAGTTTATAGCAGCGACAGATGTTTTTTTTTATTTTCCTCACACAGATATCCAAGTCAAATCCATTCACAGCTAAAGCCACATGTTGTTTGTCTTCTTTGTTAACGTAGGCATACCGTTTCGTTGCATCTCTCATGTGTTCGCGCTGCTATACACGAGAGCACGAAATGTTAAATTTACGCAAGGAAGGGCCGTTCCTCGTTCGTAAGATGTGCTAAGATTGCGCCCTATTCCCGCGGTTGTTCGAGTGCGGATCAAGTGCGAGTCGTCCAAGGAATCGGCGGGTTGGGCGGGCGCTCGAAGGACTCCGAGGTGATGGCTGACGCCTGTGGTTGCTTCCCTCAGGACAGTGTGAAAGAAACTAAAGGTAAGGAGGACACTTTTTTATGTAGACCAAGTATGCCACTCAGTGCAAGTGTGTGTTGCTGCACTCGAACGAGGCGTCGTGAAACGGCAACCTTACGCGCCTTTGCGAGTGCGGTTGCCGATTCGCTTTGACAACGCTAACGCCAGCAGAGCCATGGCGCATCGGCGCGGCCTTACTGGAGCTAATTCGAGACAACTGCGGCAACATGCATGTGTATGGTGATCGATTTTTTCATATGTGCAATGTAGTGAGGAAGACGCACATGGCGCTTGCTACGTTGTTGATTAAACGAAGCCTGCAGTGCCATTTGATGCAAAGCAGCATTTTGTTTACGTTCGCGGGCGATACAATTTGTAACTTGGCTCGATTCATTTAGCCAACCGCCTAAGTGGGTTGATTAGCATATGTTCACGGTAGAGCGTTATTATGCCCCGAAACAGTGGCGTGTGCTTGTTGAAAGATATAATGTGTGGTGCCTAGTGTAGAGAGAGAGAGAGGTGTTCGTGCAATCTGCATATGTACCTGCAAGACGCTTTTGCTTGTAACTAATAATGTACCGGCTAGCACCTACATTGTACGCCTGACTTTGAAGAAAAATTGCATGCACAATGTGAGATTTTGTAATCTGCCAGAGTTGCTTTTTATAAAATAATACACTGCCAGCATGTTCAAAATATGTTTCGCTGCTGTGTGGCAAGGGTGCGGTTATCACGCTGTTGTGTAGTTGCTGATGCAAGCACTTATAGTTTTGATGCGTTAATATTTCTCATCTAACTCATCAGGTGTTTGGCTGTTTCAGCACAAACAAGGTATCTTCCAGCCGGGTGACCATGCAATTTTTTTCTGCACACAGCGCAAACACCGAGATGTACACACTCGCAGAATGGTCGCGTCAAGTGCATATTTACCTTGACTAAAATGTCAAATCAAGTTTTTTCATCGACCGGTTCCTGCCCTGAGTGCTAACGTCTTGGCAAACAAGACACATTGTTATGGACACTGCACACACCACACACAATATTCTCATTTGAACCGATATACTCAATACCTTTCAATGCACACTACATGCCGCAATCAACAGTGCACATTTTTGAAGATTATGCCGCTGTTCCTCGCACAGGCCATTGCGTGTGTTCACTTCTTCAAGATAAACAGACAGCGTAGCAAATATTTTACCACACAGTTTACCACACAGCTAGACGTTTGCTGACACATACTACAGCTAATGTCGACATTGTAACGTGAAGTGTAAGCTTTGAAAAATTAAAACTTGCCCCAAACACCACACGACTGTACCGGGCTGAGCCACCAGCGGGAGTGTTTTTCCAGCCACATCTTTTACATGTGCCAGTGACATCATGCTGTGACGTACCTTGGTAGGAGCCTATCGCTGCATACTTTATGTGAATGAGGGTCCTGTTAGTAAAAGCAGGCATTGTTGATTTTGTAACTTGTTCATTCCCAACTGGACCTTCATTTGCACAAGTTGTCTGACTGATATTCAGGCGAACTTTTGTGTAATTAATTATACAGTTGGCAGTCTGTGCTTGCCCCATACTGTTGTTACTGGTGTTTCTTGTTGTTACTTTGCACTGCTCATTACTACTCACCTACAGAAACTAGCCTATCTTGCCACTGTTTAGGACAAGATGCAGCTGGCAAGTGCGATAGTGTTCATAACTCTAAATTCTCAAGCAAAAATTATCAATTCATATTCAGTTAGTTGCATTCATATCAGTACATTATAAGAAATCATTGATTAAACATGAATCCATGTTCCTTCACATAATGCTCACAACTTTTATATCAAATTGAATGGTGTTTATAAAAAACATGGGTTTTAGCTAAACTTCATGCTCTTTTCTCGAACAGCTGACAAATCGCTATTGCATACTTACTTGCCATGAATTGGACTGTGTTTGAAATACATTGCAATTCTTCACCGGACTGCCAGTACACTTCACATTGGGGGAACATTTATTAACCATGGATGGATTAATTAAGAACGGAAAGAAAGAAGCGGCAGGCCTGGATACTTGATAATGGCATCCGTTTTGCTACCCAGCGCATTATCATGCAAACTTCCTATAGAGTGATTATGCGTCTTGCATGTGTGTCTGTAAACCAAGAACTTTGGGTAGAACTATATTTATCTTACAAATGGTTGCAGGACTGTGGAGGCTGTAGGGCTGCTTAGGAATGGTGGAATCCCTGGACATGTGCTCAACCTTGCTGCATCAGCTCCTTGGTGTTTTCACGGCATCTTTACAGATGTGTTGGGTGAGTAAAACAAGCAGGTTTCAACACAAGGAAAAGTATAATATGGCAGCACCTCTTGTGCGTGCCTTACATCCCAAGTGTGTCAAATATTTATCTTGCACCTTGTGGCCTGTAATTTTTAAAGAGACACTTCTTTTTGCTTTATATTTGAGTCTTGATGCTTCGACAGCAATGTATTTGTGCTTGACAGCAAGTGTTCTTGAACAAATAACTGATCTCAATAATGACAAAACATTCTTCATACTTGGTGCTTAGCATAAGCTAGCACATATCTGTAGCAGATTCAATCATTCATTTTTTGCTGGGATGATAATGGGCAAGTAGCAAAGGCAAGTTCAGATTGGAGTGGTCGGTGACGTCTGTTTAGGCTCTGCCATATTGCTTTGCAGCCAGAGTTACTTGTGGCCACATATACAATGAAGCCACATGACGTGCATTCTAAATGAGATTACCATATCGCATTTCACTGCATCTTAATATGTGCCAAACAAATGCAGATATCATTAGCTTGCCACTATAAAGGGATCCTAAACCAACACAGGGAAATTCAGTCGTGGTGTTGCAGCTGTGTATGACTCTGCAATGGATGCATAGCCGTGATAATTTTTCTATATGTTGTCGCAATAGTAATGTTACACACATTGGACGATACAAAAAAGGTCCTCGCTTATTTCGCTTTTTTTTCGCTATGCTTCTTTCTTGTCTCTTCTTGCCATGTGCTCCTCCTCACTGTGCAAGGAGCAAGAACAGTGGCCACACAAACACGTTTTTAAAAAAATGTTGTAAGGTGAGCACTGAGAAGCTGAACACTTTCAAAAGGCTCAAAGAGGTAAAGGTATTGTTTCTAGCTACTTTTTGGGCACCCATAGGTAGTTGTGCTGCTGCAGTTAAAAAAAAAGTTAAATGTTAAAAATTATTTGGAGGTGGTTTGGCACCCATAATTGCAGTTACATACAGAACTAGGTTTCAATGCGTAAGCAAAATCTGTTCACTCTAAATCAATCCTAATGATATCTGAAATTCAGGAAATATTCACAGAAAAGCTCAGGAAAAGGTTAAGTGGTTGCCCCTTGAACGTGAAGGAGATACCCTTCTTCTAAAAGGTCAATAGACAGTCTAGTAGTCTCGATATTACATGCACTATAAAATATTCTGGTGTGGTGCTTTTCATGCATGTTATAATGAGAGGGGTTTTTATTAGAACTGTTGTCACTTTGCCCTGCGTTGCTGAAATTGTTCACATAGCTATAATACATGAATGACTTTATGCCTTTTGATTTTATGCAAATGGTTGGCTTACCCAGTCGGTTTAACTTGATTTGGATAAAATCATAAATGCTCTAAAAATTTTTTTACTATACAGCAGGTTTATTTTTGAAATACGCGACCATTGATGTGAATGCAGTTGGTGGCGTGCTTGATTAATCCTTCACTATCACCACTCTAACTACACCTGCTATAGTGCATAGTGTGACAAAGGTAATGGTACTTAAAATTACTGGCAGCATACACTTTTATGTCTCAAAATAGGTTAAAAAGCCTGGTAAAAATGTGTGTACGTTTTTTTTTTTCACTCCAACTAAATATTCTGGTCTACTCAAAGTAGCTTCCACTCTTTTAAGTTCCTCAAACCTTTAGGTGTTCAAAAGAAGTATCAATGCCACATACTTTCTTTGTCAGCCTACTCACCACTCTAATAATGAAATTTACCCGACAACATTACCCAGTAAAATAAAGGGATGTTATAAAAAGTAATGTCAATTCAATTGTCAAAAAACGTTGCCAAGTTATGTTTTTGTTCACTTTTCTTTTCACAATTTTGTTAAAGTTACTTTTGATAACATCCCCTATAGTTTGTTTGGCATCATTTTCTGCTAGTTGTCATTATAATGTGTTCAACAAAGACAACAAACCCTTAAATTTATAGTTCTTTCCTTTACTCATGAATCTGAAACAGTGAATCTCAGTAATCTTAGCGGTGTGTGACTTTTTTTTTTTTGATCAGTTGTGCATGTGTTCAAGTACATGCATTTAGGTGGGAGGGCGAACTATTGCCTCCTCCTGTGACTAGCAGATTTTCTGAGAACGGACAGATGCATAATGCTGCCAAAGAAGTATAGGGATATTGGAAGTAATCGTTACGTAATTGCAATCGTAATCCCACACTCGCCATAATGGTAACAGGCAGCGCTGACTGACTCTTCCATGTATAATTGCACATATATACCGTACAAAATGGAAGTGGGATAGCCGCCATGGTAGCTCAGTTGATAGAGCATCGGACATGTTATTCGAAGTTCGCAGGCTCGGTCCCTGTACAGGGCAGGTTATCTTTTTTTTCCTGCCCCGCCACGGTGGTCTAGTGGCTAAGGTACTCGGCTGCTGACCCGCAGATCGCGGGTTCGAATCCCGGCTGTGGCAGCTGCATTTCCGATGGAGGCGGAAATGTTGTAGGCCCGTGTACTCAGATTTGGGTGCACATTAAAGAACCCCAGGTGGTCAAAATTTACGGAGCCCTCCACTACGGCGTCTCTCATAATCATATGGTGGTTTTGGAACGTTAAACCCCACAAATCAATCAATATATTTTTTTCCTTCTACTTTTCTTTCTTCACAATTACAACACTTCTATTCTTCTTGAAGATTTTCTGGTGTAAAAAAGGTACCTTATAATCTGAAGAGGCAAACAGAATGTGCCAGTGTACGAGTTAGCTCTTGTAGTAATTACAAGTAAGATATGTTTTGAAGAATAAATCATTCTGCCACTTGCCTAAAGAATGGCTACAGGACATGGCGCTGGATGCACTTTGTTAATTTTGAATCAAATTATCTTGTATTCTATTTTTATAAATTACATGGGATACACATGACGGTATCACACACTTTAACGCCACAAAGATTATGCAGCGAACGATGTTATAAATGCAAATTTGCATAAGGATAAGGTGAAAACTGCACCCTCAACGAGAACGTACAGAAAGCACAGGGTGCAGGCGTCATTCCTTCTGCCCGTGCTTTTCAAGTGCGAGCTGTTTTCACCTCGTTCTGACCAACTAACTAGATTGAGATGTGTTGTTATAGTGCAAGAGGATGCTCCACGGGAAACTAGGTTTGTCTCAAAGTCTGTGTGTGTCTTTCAACCTATATGGTGCCCGGTTCAAGAGTTCATGCAGACCAGATCGTGTAAAACAGGACCGTGTAAAATGGACCGTGTAAATAAAATGGACCATGTAAATAAACAGGATTGTGTAAAATGACGTTTTCGTGTGCAACTGTAGTTGTGGTTGCGCTGAATGACCTTTATATACACTACATAACAAACTTGCTTCTTTAGAGACGAGTGCATCTTCGGATCGATTGTAAATGTTTGCATATACGAGGCCTTAAGTTTTATAAGAAATTCCTCATTGTGCCTCGAGGAAATGTGTGTTCAGCGAAAACTTGTATATCATTATATACAACTCTTAAAGCCTCGTCTACAACTTTATGCAGGTTGACCTTGAGCAGAAAACGAGGAGCGGCAGCAGCCCCAGAATAGAGCAAGCACCCTCCAAGCTCCCGAAGCTCCCTTCGACAGGAACAGCAAGGTCACTGTGTGGCATTGAAAACCATTGCAAGGAGTGCCTTAGCAGTACACTGTGCTGCTCTTTCATCGCAGAAGACGAAGTTGACCACTCCAGAGGCAACTTCACGCTGTGTATTGTGAGTGCTTCAGTGGTTTTGTTTTTGTCCAGCCAGCAGTTAAGAAATCACGTCAGATTCAGCCAGGATGGCTAGAGGGAGTCGGGCAGGCATGTTTGGACATTTGTCTAGCCAAGTAGTGCCAATTTTCGCACTGGTCCTGTTGGAGTTACTGCCACAATCACAGAAGCTACGTCACCTCTCTAAATGTACAGATGTGTCGGGGAAGATTAGCTGCATTAGGTTTTTCTATAACTGATAGCTGCCAACATTCTTCATTATACAGGAGTTTTGTTCCTCACTTATGGGTGTAAAGCCCTCTACAGAAAAAATGCAACACGTCTACTTCCAGAAGACTCCAAGGCCCTACTTGTAGTTTTTTTCGGCTTTTATCATAAGCACCTCGTTTGGGGTACATGAACGTTTTATAAACATGTACAGCGAAAATTTTGGGTGGCTGGTCGTTTTGTCGTTATCTTGTTCCTCGCAGTATTCTTAAGCATGTTGTGCATTACGTTGTCAATCTGGTTCATAGTGCATAGAAGACATAACGAAGTTTCAGGCTACAGTATAAAAAGCCTGGAAGCAAGCTATCAATAATTTTTTAACAGAGTTGCTTAATCTCATACATGATACATCACTAAACTTTCGTGCGTATTCATCAATGTAAGCTCGTCTTAGTGTTATCCAAAATGAAGATGTGAGTCGACAGATGGAAACATCTAGTGGGGTAATCAGGGTGAACAGTAGAAGTGCTTCAGACAGGCTGACCGATGTTGCGATAGGAGGACCTATTTTTTAGAAGTCACCTTGTCATCCTTGGCGTGTTAGTTTAAATGGGGTCAGTAATGACATCATCATTTAGTATAGGCGTGTGTGCCTGTTGGAAATGTTTGTCTGAAAAAAAAACCTATAGCGCAGAAGAGTGCAGCCCTTGCTTATTTTCAAGTTAGGTTGCGCTGATACAAAGTGTTCTCCTGTCGGAGGTTGGGGGTAAGGGAAGCAAAAAAAGATAAATGATAGAAAAGAAGAAAGAAAAGGGGAATGCAAAGTAAAAGTAGTGCTACACTGCTCCTACTTTGCATCCCCCTTTTCTTCTTTTTTTTCCCTTGTTTTCTTTTTTCACCTTTTTTGTTACATTTGCATTGTCCCATCTAGTGCATGAATCAATGACACATGGCTTTGCTATAGCAAAGATGCCTATGTGGTGTTGGATTGAACAGTGCATTTCACTTCATTTAGTTAATTACAGACTGATCAGTCTTGCAATAAGTGCTTCCTGTCTATCACCACACACGTTCAATTGAAAAGTTTGTGCTTGGCTCTTAGTATGCTGGTATATAGCTTGTGTCTTGGACTACTCAAAATGAATGTTATTTTGCTGCTGTTTATGGTAATGAATTTATCCAACATGAAAATATCTTGCCTTGTGAACTTTGTCGGACCTGCCTTTCTTTTTCTTTCCTATGCAGGCATTGTATGTGAGGGAGGCAGTAACAGAGAGGTGATAGCTTGACCTTCGGAAGAATAAATGCTGCCAGTGAAGCAATTACGCATCAAACATCCCAGCCATTTTGCCAACCGTCCTAAATGTGTTTTGGAAAAAAAAATATTATGCTCGTTTACTGTATTTTTCTGAAAACAGCAAAATGCTAAAGTATATCGCAGAGAACAAAATATTAGGCCACGTTGGTGCCTTCTGGACTTCCCAGGATGTCGTCTGTGTGTTGTTTGTAAAAAGTAAAAGTGTTTCAAAAATACTGCCTCTTCTACACCAAATTCGGTCTTGGTATTAAGTAAAGGTGATTGTGTGTAATGCATGAAGCTCAGTAATATTAGTGCAATTTTTTCGCCACATCAAAAGCGAGGAAGCAGTTCTCTTTATATGGCAAGTTATATGATTACACTTTGTCTTAAAGTAGAAATGAATTTTCGAAGGTTTCTTATGATGGCTGTTTTCTGCATTTGATGTACGACAGCTTCCGTTCCGAAGTTCCCCATGGCCCTCAATAGGAGACTTCAAAAGTCATTTTTCTCATTTAAACAAAAATTG
Source organism: Rhipicephalus annulatus (assembly GCA_013436015.1). Taxonomy (NCBI): domain Eukaryota; kingdom Metazoa; phylum Arthropoda; class Arachnida; order Ixodida; family Ixodidae; genus Rhipicephalus; species Rhipicephalus annulatus. The sequence goes on along the minus strand of WOVY01003682.1, from coordinate 19,002 downwards.
TATTGATAACACTTGCAATGTAACAATAACTGTTTATTTGCTTTCAACTTACATATAAAAGTAATTTTTAATTAGACAAACACACAGCTCAAATTGCATCTCAATGTGGACAGAAACGATTATATAGTGATATTTGTAATCTGGATCTAACATTATTTTTTTTCGTAAAATATAACTTCTGTGCAGTGAGTATTTGTGGCTCAAATATTCATACAAAATGCAGTATTGCCATACAAGAAATGCAAACGATAAACAGTTTGACTGAATTATTCAAAGCCTATGTAGCAGAAAAATTGCACTAATGTTACTTGACTTCAAATACTTTAAGAAGCATCTTTACTTAATATGTAGATCAAATTTGATATGGCAAAAAAACCGGTACTTTGAAATTTTTCTCTCAAATAACACCCGCACGACATTCTGCGAAATTCTGAAGGTACCCACGTGACCACTACTCTTTTCTCTTCAAAACATTTCTGCAAATAACTATTTTCAGAAGAGTAAATTACCATCATTTTTTAAACTATACATCTGTGATGGTTGCCAGGCAGTATGGTTTGTATGTTTGGTGTAGAATAGCCCAGTGCAAAACACAACAAATGGCTGAGCATTCTTTAACGCTCGGGCAATTTCGAAAGCATTTGTTTGTTAGCAGCAATTCAGTTAAGCCCTTGTCTTTATGCTTAGGCCCAGAAACAAAACACAAGTAACTAAAGTAGTCCTAAGAGTCATTAGTCTCACTGTTCCAAGGCTTGTGGAGCCTAATTTAGTGCAAGCTTCACCATTTTTTAAAAATTCAGATTCAACCAACAGGTTTTGGAGGCACAGTGCATTTTCAGCTAACTTGTTTCACACCAGTTACTTAGATAAAAAGCGGAAAGTAGAAGTAAAAATACAAATTTAAAGGCATTGTAGGTAATAACAAAAAGGACTGCTTTCTTTTTTTGTGTGGTGCTTTGCCTGAACGCTGTGCTTTTTGTGGTATAGTTCATTGTCTAGTGAACATAGGCATTAAAAACTAACATTAGCCATGTTGAGGTCGATTTCTTGGTTATAGTCATAGTAGCCATATAAATAATTATGACTTCAAACTTGATTGTTCTTTTGAAGATTTTTCTCTTGCATAATGATATTTGAGAGTCTTAGTCAATTTTGTTATAAGAAAACGTGATGTCATAATAGGGTCACTTTTTGTAGAGTCGTTCAGTTCTACCTTACCTTTTACATTCCTAATAGAGCAGTTATTTTCAGTATCGGTATTTAAAATGGAATGAGCATGCTGTATGTAGTAAGGTGTACAGATAGCACATGCACCCAACTTTTCTGTTGGCAGTTTATTTCTGTTATTCTTGATTTATATGTGGGGTTTCACGTCCGAAAACCACTATATGATTGTGAGAGACGCCGTAGTGGAGGGCACTGGAAACTTCGACCACTTGGGGTTCTTTAACGTACACCTAAATCTGAGCACACGTGCCTACAGCATTTCTGCCTCCATCGGAAATGGAGCCGGGATTTGATAACGCGACCTGCGGGTCAGCAGCCGAATTTCTGTTACTCTTGCTCCCCTATATGTGTGCAGTTCGGTTATAGTTATTTGGCTTGCACAGATTTTTAATGGCACCTGCCTGGTCCGGCTTGCTTTCATGGTGATTTTAACCTTCATAAGTTGCATAGGTTTAACTCTCAAAATTGTTCAAGATGCCAATTTTGTGCACAAACTGTATAGTATAAAGGCAGCAGATGTACATGCACACACTATTAAATGAACATTGAGAGCTTTCACTTGCAGTTCCTAAAGTTTTACTGTGCAAGAAGCATTAAAATCATAATTTCATAAGGACATATTAATCGATTATCTCTACCATTGAAAATCATGACAACCTAGTTATTTTCACTGTGATAAGCATGCTGTTTTTTTTGATGTGGCAGAACTAATTTATACACTCATTCCTTCTATTATTCACATATGCATAACATGAAGGATTGTGTGCCTTAAATTTTCAGTTTCATTCTGTGTGTTATATTTCTTGTGCATGTAAACTATTGTGCTAACATGTGTCTCTGACATTATTTGTGCCAATTATTTTCATTTCCAGGTGCCTATGAAGGACACATAAGTTCTATCGCAGTGACCTTCGAAATTTACAGTGGTGCCGGAGCCTCAAGCAGCATTTCGCCGATCTCCACAAGGCATTCATGAGATAAACACAGCGCCACACTTTCACAGTGCTATGATTATTATTTATGTTTAAACATTTCGTTTTAAAATTGCTGTTACATTGTGCCACCATCCTGTGGCTTAGGTGGAGCTCGTGAAATTGCGGTGCAGTCACCTCATTTTTGTACGGTCAACACTGCAATGTCACTATTCACAGCTGGAGCATACAGACAAATAAAAAACATATTGATTGTAGCAGGGCTGATGTGTATATTAATGCTTCTCTATTTATAATAATAACTTCATAAGTTCTTTAAGTCTTGCATAGAACACTGCATTAATGTGTTGCAATGTAACCACCATTTATGATCGCTACCATGTTAATTTAGTAGTTTTGTAATGTATTTTATTTAAAAGGTAATTTTGCTTCCGCATCACGACAATTAGTAAGATGCCGATGATTCAATCCCTCATCATGCACGTTTAAGAAATATTGTGATTTGTACACAGTATTGCATGTACTCAAGATGTGGACGTCTAATCAATTTACACATTATATTGCTTTGCACTAGATTCAAACGTAGCATGCACACATTTCAGTAATTTCCGCATGATACGTCTTGCCATAAGATGCGGAGGCCGCATCATATGTCTTATGCGGAGTCCGCATCATACGTCTTATGCGGAGTCCGCATCATACGTCTTCCATATTCCAATAATTCCGTATGTGAGGTCTCCGCATCTTACGGAACGTTTCAGTAGGGATATAGATATATTGATACGGTATAAGACGGGACATGTTTAGGAAACAAAGGTAGAGGGAGAGGAAGTTACCTTCGTTCAGCCTATGTTCGACAACATCGCGGATCGTCACCTGATCTCTCCTGCAAATAAACATAGTTAAACTCCATATAACCGTAACACAAACTCTCTGTCTCTTTGTCTCTCTCTCTCTTTCTATATATATATATATATATATATATATATATATATATATATATATATATATATTTGAGATATACCAGACAATTATGCCAAGGAATGTAAAGGGGAAGTTAGTAGATTAAATGTATTGAAAAGAAGAAGACAGAAAAGTGGTTGAAAAAATAACTTGTCGTGAGCAGGAATAAAACCTACGACCTTCTAACACCGCGTTCGATGCTCTGTGGCCACCCCCCCCCAGCCACTTTATTGGCTTCATATGAGAATTTAAACGCGGGACTATCAGTCAGCGTCATCTGTAGCCATAGTGGCAAGTGCGGAACACCCTTTTGTGAGCCTGTGCGGCGTCACGTAGCACGTGAACTTATTACTAATGAGCAGCTGACCAATAGTCCCTTGTATACAATCTAACGGCACCAAGTCTGCCAGTACCAGGCCCTCGTTAATGAATAAGGGAAAGAAGTGTATACCCAAAGGCCCGTTTTTCCGTTTTACATTGATTCTTTACATTACATTGGTTCTAATACCTTCCCCTATACACTCCTTGGCATTATTGTCTGTTAATCTCATTTTATTGTGTCAAAACAAGGAAAAACGAGCCATTAGGTATACACTTTTTTCTCCTAAATAAATAAATATATATATATATATATTATGTGACCACGTCCGGTACGGCAGCAACCAGGTTATCCTTTTTTAATCCAGACGCACGAACCAGAGAGCCAGCCCGCGTGACATACGATGATGATCACTACAATGGTTTGGTCATACAGATGAAGATGAAGTACATAGTCAGCGCTCACAATATATATATATATTGATATATATATATACATATATATAGTAGTCTGACAATTTTTTATACTCACTACAGCCCAACTGAGCAAATTCTGCTTGACTGACTGACTGATAAAACGAATGAGAATCGCACAAACTATTACAATGCAACCTTGAATAATTCCAGACGCTCACTAACCGCATGGAAATTCTTGCTGGGTTATACGTTGAAGTTCGAAGTAAATTATGCAAATTGCAAATATGTAGATCATATAAACTCGTGCGTGCAATACTACATTCCATGTGTTAAGGTGCACTGCGCAATATGTCGATGTTTACTTCACATGAGGACGACAGCCGTATTCCTGTGACGTTTATTCATCCATGTTTGAAATAGCGCTGGATTTTTCAGATGAATCGGTACCAACGAAACGCATTCATTCCCAATGACTTAAAAGACTAGAAACCCCGCTCGCGTCCCAATGATTAGTTTCATAAGTTTATTTCTAAATACCACTTAGCAGAAGCCATTCCTGTAGCTTCCCTGCAAATATTTTGAACATTCTCCTATTTAGTATTCTTTGATGCACGGGCAACTTCGTGATGTTACCACTCTACTAAGATATCGCAAGTGTAAAAATGGTCCTAAAGGTCCCTTAAAGAAAATAAAAAAACTATTTCGTAAACAAAATGATAAGCTGCCCAGAGCCCAAATTTCATTCACGGAAGACTCCAAGGTATACATGAATTACATCACAGATAATGAGCCAACTTACACGTCTCGGTTGCAAGTCGTCTTCTTCCTGAGCCCCTGTTGTAGCTGCGGTAACTGGTGGAGTCGTCACTGAGCTAGTCATCACCCACATCAGAAGTTGTCGAGCTGCCCTTCCTTTCGTAGCTCTGCCCGCGACTCGGACTCTTGTGCGAGCGCTGGTCGTCGTTCTCCTGTTTCTTTTTTCATCGAGGTCCGGATGTACGACCCTCCTCGGAATGAATCGCTGGCCAACGGTGTTGGGCGCTATCTCCAGCCGCTGCTTGAAGGCACAATATACGACGTCTGGTGTGACATCGTAAGGCGACAGGCAGTTGTGGACAATGGGCAGCCTGATGCCTAGGAGCAGACATATAAAAGCCATGCCAAGGACGAAGCTCTGGAACTCGACACTGGCTTGGCTTCGAGGGCTCACTTACGGATTCGGGGTTCAGCGTCTGTTCTGAAACGGGCCCTGAGCCATCTTCGTAGCAGTATCTCAGAAAGCTACGATCCGATGGCAGAACAGCTGCTTGCCACGGAGCTTCTGCCAGGAAACATAAATCAGCTGGTGATGATGCAGCCCACGTCGGTAAAGGCGTCCATTCGCTGTGGAAAGTCCTGACTGGTGGTGAGACGACGCTGGATCGCTCGGCTTCCCAATAACATTGAGGCTCCCCTCTAACGGGCTGCATTCTCGCCAAATGCAAACGTGGACAATTGAAGGATGGTTATAAGCAGAACGAGGCAACGGTGCATGTTTGTTTGTTTGTTTGTATCCTTTAATCTATAGCTCGTACCCACTCTGGGGGATTGGCCAAGAGAACAAATAGTCTCATATGAACGATAACTGCATTATTGCTTACAACGAAAAAAAAGGGGGGGGGGAGTTGTATAGTTAAGACAGTATGTTGGAAAAAAAGAATTAAACCAAAGATTTACATAGTGAGAAAAAAAATCATTAAAGTAGATACTAATAGCTACAACTTGATTTTGGGAGCCGACCAGACAGCTGGTTTTGCCAAACCCGATGAATTTGGTATGTCACGGATTTATCCAGATTAGAAAATTACTTTTCGACATTTTTTTTTAGTATTTGTTAACGAGGGCTTTATGTTGAAAAACGTTTAGAGTCTTGAATAAAATTACACACCGCATCGAATGCATGTGACGTTGGTACTTCTTTGTCTTCGCTGCCTCACGGCACGCGCTCCGGATTCAAGATTTCTTGTTGTTGTTCACCTTTCGATCGTGGCGCATACTCACTATGGGGGATTGGCCAAGAATCGATTGGTTTTATAAATTATTGTTCAGATTTGGATTAATGGTGATATATGGAAAGATTACCGATAACCTAGGAAATTGTGGTGCTTGATTTAATGCACACAATTCTTTAAATAAAGCAACCAATTTATGCTTAGAAGAGAGCAATACTTTGAATTATGCGTATATAATTTTGTAGACACGTTAGATAAATGAAACAGATCAATTAGTCAGTCTATTAGTTTCATCAGGATAGCCTCGGATGAACGCGCATGCTGTTGCAGTAGAGAACTCAGAAAGGAAATCTCCAAAAGGCAAAATGGCAGGCAGAGATACGTCAATACCAATACCACGTAAAGTTATTTCTAATTAAGGTGTTTCATAATGTGTTAAACCACCTGCAGGTCAAAAACAAATGATCCATTGTTTCAAATTCATCAGAAAACGCACATGTAGCAAAACTGCCTGAGCAGACCTGTGTTATCAGAAATTTAGATTTGGAACCTGGCAACGTGGCCTTGTGATAGCTACTTCATGTTCACGAGTGCGGCAAAAGTCTCTTAGCCAGGGATATAATAAATAGCGATATTCGATAGAGTTTGTTGTTGCTGAACCTTCAAAGACCTGCATAAACGTATGTCTTCGGAATCGTGCAGCAGTCACATAAACGGATTAGGGGTAGTGTGGTAGAATCAGTTCACTAATTGACGACTTAGCTGAGGAATCGGCTATTTAATTGATGAATAAGCCTTTATATCAAGGCATCCAATCTAGTTGAACTTTTCTCACTTGTGCAGGCACTGGTGCACGGAACGCCTTTGTTACTTGATTATCAGCACCAACAGAAAGTGCCGTACAGAGAGATAGGGAATCTATTATTAGGACAGCTGATGTGATTGCTGTATCTAACTTGCGTAAAGTGAGCATTGACTACTGCCAGAAACTCAGCCCCAAATAGAGGCATGAAATCAGGTAGTCGAAGGGAAGAAATCCAATCGAAGGTCGGGCTGAAAGTACCAACCCCAGGCTTTTCGTCACATTGCGATGCGTCTGCAGCAACAATAACGTTTGTTGTCATACTGCTCAGACTATCCTGTAGTAAACCACCCAAAATATAATGTGGAAGTAATTTGGCGTTATTAGGAAAAATATCGTCAAATAGAATTTCCACAGCGTATGAATTATCACGACTGCCTTGATGTCGCATATACGTTCGTTTAGAGGCTCCAGTAAATTTTGCACAAATATAATTTGTGGGGTGTGAAATCGCGGCCATGTAGCACTAAAAATTGTGCCGGGGAAGAAAAAGAAGGCTGTTTCTGAATGTCGTAACGGTGATTCATAAATTGCTAAGAATGTTTGAACACTCAGAAGGCGAATATTTCAAGAAAGAGCAGCAACCCTCGATTCCAGACACAACACATTGTTAGCAACTGTTTTAGGCAGGCCAAGGCATAAGCGCAAATCTTGTCTTTCCAGAAGAATTAGAGGCCTCAAGCTCGTCAGTGATGCATGCCCGCTAAGCGTCGGCAGTTCCCGCAGTTCTAGTTCGGCGTAGAAGAGGACCTCATTCGATGCCGAAAGGTGGTCGGCGATCTGGCACGTGTGGTCGGACATGGACTTATAAGGTGGAAACAAGTCCCTCGCATCCTGTTCGCCATATTGAGCCATGGTGGGGTGGAAGCCATTCAGCCCTGCCATTATTGGCACGGCTGCTCTTGACAGGGACGCCCTTGAGGCAGGGTTGCTCTTGAGGCCTGCGTCAGGCAACAAAACGACACATGTAGTGCACGCTTGTAGTTGGAATGTGAACTAACCACGTTGAATATTCATTATGCTGGAATCACAATGGTGCAGCCGACTAGCTTTTGTTGTGGGACGACGGGCTGCGAAATGGCGTGGCTCGCTCTTTGAGCATATTCGGTCTTAGTTTGATAAGAAAACAGGCCCTGAACGGAGGAATTGCTACAAGCTACAACAAGCTCTCCTGCGACAGAAAAATCCGAATACTTGCAAATGCATACAAATTCTTAGATCAATATATATATATATATATATATATATATATATATATTATATATTTATATATATGTATATACGCCTCGCACTCTAGCATTTTCATTCAAACGAGAGACACCTTCTTTTCTCCTAAGCCGATGCACAGACCCTACCTCATCCCCTTCTGAAAGCTTTGTGCAGGTAATAGCTTGCACTGCCTCGACGATCGGAGACACTGGAACCTTTCTGTACCTCTGTCATCTCTTTGCACTGACTCTGTGACCGGTCTATATTTCTTGAACTAACAATACCATGCGATTACGTTATATTGTGACCTCACAATTTTTGTGATCTGGGATGTCATTATGGCGTCTAATGGTGACGTCATCGCGTAAAAATGCTTTTTTTTACATTACTCGCGTTGACGCCGCTGACGCTGATTGTCAATTACGGTATTAGGCTGTTCCTTCAATTATTAGTGTTGGTAACTGAATACGTCAGCTCTCTTGATGGATAAATGAGATAGAAGGTCTTCTGTCCTCCGAATAAGAAAGATGGAAACGTCTCACTCTCAAATGAACGATCACAAAGTGATTAAAAAAACGTGAGCAGCCGCGTACATTATGCTGTCTTGTAGCACACAGCTTTGTGAGCAAGGAAAGTGACCTGCTGATCTTAAGAGCGCAATCGAGAAAAACATTATCTGGATGATAGCTTGCAGGAGATATTTCGAATGATCTGACACTGTTGATAGCAAAGACAAGCTCACTTCTCTCGCAGTTTTCCGCCGGCAACTGTACTGATTGGTTCTCCCACTGCCACCGTAAATTTCTGAATCGAGAGCCAGAAGAGTAAGGTGGTATAACCTCCCTATACCGATGTCGTTAAGAATGTCATTTCGCTCGCTAATTGAAATCTTGATAAATTTAATTGACCTTTTCAGTTACTTGTATTCGCCAAGGGGTCCCTTTGTGCAAGAGAAGCACCGAAATATTAGTTGAATAAAACCACCGTACAAAAAAATTTAGTAACCTTGAACCTGAGAAAGGATAACCGCAGCTTTATGCTGCACTAGCCAAAAGTAGAGCCAAACGTCAAGTCTGAAAACAAAAGAAATGCCAGTACGGGTGCTATGATTACATTGGATAAAAGCGACTCAACGTTATGGACAGTAGCAGAAGCAGAGTTTTCATAATATCCCCTTCGTCATTTGCCAGAGGGAGCACTGGAACTTAATTACGTTGCACTATAGTGCAACGCGTTTCATTGCACAGAGATTAGAATACACGGCGAATTACAGACTTGACATTGTGAGAAGGTAAATACTTCTTTATATCGAGAATTTAGTTATAGAAAAGTTTTTTTGGGAGAGCCCGGATGCTGTCTTTGTAATGATTACCTTTCGTCGGATAGCAAGAAGCTCTTTGCTAGAGCACTTGTTTTCAAAAAAGAGAAACAGTGGGCCTTTCATTTGACTGATAATTGTCCGATAAAACCAAGGAGATTTACTTATACCAGAATGTTTCGCATAAAATCAGAACTCGAGCTCCCCATTTTCTCCTAGATATAGTTAACTTTTGCAATTGTAGAGTCTGTCCAAACGCATAATAACGTATATTTTACCGTTTGAACTCTCATCATGGCTGTCTGAAACATGCAGCACGTTTGTTCACTTTAACGCTCGATGTACAAGAAAAAATATCATAATATTACCACATTGTTATCAACCATGGTTCACCAGTTTTCTATCATCTGCATCAGTGAAACGTGGCTTGGAGAATATAAAGGGAACATGTTGATCTTTTCTTCCTATTCCTCTGAATACTGTCACCGAAGTGACAATGCACCTAATGGAGCAGCTATTTTCATATCATCAGGCTTTCACTATCACAGGCGACTGGACTTGACACTAAATATTCCTTGTGGCGAATCCGCGTGGATCGAACTTCATTAACCACTTTTTCGGAAGATAGTAAGAAGTTAATTGTTTTCTGCATCTATAACTTGCCGTCGTCACTTGTCGTGGAGTTTTGCCTAGCTTTAGGAGAGGTGTTGAATAGTACGTAATTGGAAGGGAAGCGCGTGATTATTTTAAGACATGAACATCAATCTCCTTGATAACACCAAAGGAAATGTTTGAGAATACGTTTCCTGCTTCGGTGGAATGGCAATGAGTTCGACATAACTGCACCCACTCGTGTTCCTCTTCTTGGTAATGACACTAGTATAGATCACATTTTGTGTAACTTCATTAGTCCACCTGAAGCAGCCATCATCGAGGTTCCTGCCATAGATCATTATCCTATTTACTCAAGCATAGGCATTTCCAGTAATATTAAAACAACTCGAAGCTTCAAGAATAAACTAAATACTGCTTCATTCATTAACATCAATTGAGCAGTGTGATTGGTTGTCAGTTAAAAAGTGCGAAAATGCCGAAGTAGCCTATCAACATTTTTCCTCTATCATTTCAAATGTAGTCATGGCCGCTTCTACAGTGGTAATAAGCAGAAAAAAGTACCTTGTCTTAAATATTTTGTAGTTGACATATCACCAAATAAATGTCTGTGGAAAAAAATAATTTATACAAAAAGACGAAAAAGTCCCCATTCAATGTCAATCTTCAAAAGTTTTGTAAAGAATACTCAAACACATTAGCTATGTTACTTAAGGTCACTAAAGTAAAATACTACGAAGATAAAATAAAGCAAGCCACAAATGACGTTAGGAAGCAGTGAAAAACTGCAAACTATATGCCTGGCACGACCACTGTACATTCAGACATAACCTGAATTCATTCAGAAAATCGTGTGATCGAAAACCCATCTAATATTGTGAACTCTTTATTGACTCATTCGGCATTGATATTACTCAGTCGACAGCATCGCTCGAATACACTTCCACACGATTACTACATTCATTTTCCCTTTATCCAACGTCACCTGAAGAAGTGTTCAGGGTTATAAAGAGTAATAAGGATACAAGCGCTGGTCGCGATAAGTTCTCTGCTGGTGACATAAAACTGATAGCTCATTTGATCTGTGATAATTTATATTACAATATAAATCTTGTATTTGAGACTGCGGTTTCCCCAACAGCCCTGAAAAAGCAAAAATTATTCCCCTCTTTTAAATTGGCGACAAGCGTTCAATCTCGAATATTACTGACCCATATCAATTATGCCATTTTTGACAAGTTTCATATTCTTTCTAAAAAGCAGTTTGGTTTCAATCCTGGTAAGTCACTGAACTTGCCATGATATCCCTAACCGACAAAATTAAATCTGCTATTGAAAATGGTTGTGTTGTTGGTGATGGCTTTCATGACCTTTAAAAGCATTTGACTCTCTTTCCCACGTCATTTTATTTGAAAAAGTACAGTCCATTGGTGTATCTGGCATCCCACTAGAACTGATTTGTAGCTATGTGCGTGATTGTAAAAAGTTGGTATATATCTCCGGTACCTTTACAGCCCTAAATTCATCAACATCGGTGTTTCGCGGGGTCCAATTTTGAGCCCACTTTTTTTTAATTTACATCAATGATTTTCCTCATTGCCTTGCTCATTCGTCCTGCATTTTTATGTGCACGTCACCGCTGTATTAATGGCACATGAAGAGGTAGACTCAATCCTGTTCAAATAAACAGTGACCTGAAAAACATTGTTGAATGGTTCAAATAGAATAAACTAAAAATAAATGTGAAGAAGTTAAAATTTGTGGTAGTTTTCTCACCAAATCGAATTATACCTAAAAACCTCTCTGTTTACGTGAGCGACTTTCAAGTCCGCTCTACATTTAGGACAATGTTTCTCAGGGTCAAACTTGACGATCATTTAAAATTTCATTCCCATGTTCTACAGCTTACGCGGAAAGCCACATATGCCATTCGAATCTTGCTAAAAGTTTGCTCTTTATTTCGTTTTGACAAATTGTTGGCACTGTACAACGCTTTGTTTCACAGGAACATAATCTATTGGATTTGAGCATGAACAAGCACGTATGCCACTCATTTATCACCCATCCAACATCTTCAAAACCAAGCAATGAGAATAATAACGTTCAGTAGCTTCATGTCTCATGCATCATCCTTGCTCATTCACCGAGAATTTTGTCAGGTCAGAAGCGGGCCAAGTATTTTTTCGGCATTCTTATTCACAAATATGTCAATAGAAAACTTCCCACTCCTTTAACTGAAGCCCAGGACCAACTATGAGAAATTTACTGTAAACTTTTTGTCTGTACTCTTGTGGAAATCGTTACTTTTAGAGATAAAAAGTAATTCTCTTGTAGTGTTTCAAAAAAGCTTGCATTCTCTCTTACTAAACTTATAATGCTTACTAATATACAAAGCATGTTATTGCGTTTTCTTGTTCTTTTGTGCTTATCTGCATTTTTGTATGCATCGTGCCTATTTGTATTTTATATATCTCAATTGATTTTCCTGCCCGTCATTATGCTTGCTTTTACACTTAGTGAAGGTTATTCCATAACTTATTAGTTTTTGTGCTTATCTGCGCATTTCGTACATCTTTTCTTGCTATATTGTACTTATCTGTACAGTTATGCGCTCTAATTTTGTATCCCCACTACTGTTTACTATTGCGTTGTAACTGTAATGAGTGATTTTTTAGGAAGTCCAACTCACAGTTTTGCAACTTTGAGACCTCCTTGTGTATTTCTAATCATCACATGTAGTGTAAGTGTATGACTTGTATTTCAATTTCAAATGAAATAAAAAGATCTAGCTCACTGCAATAAAGATTATAAATATATATATATTTATATATATATATATATATATATATATATATATATTGCAGAGAATAAATTCTTGGACGCCGGTAAATAGTATAAATAAAAAGAAGACACACGTCGAGAAACAGAACGGTTTCTTTACGTTTCGGCCGTGGGACCGGCCTTCTGACGGTTATTCTGACGAAGGGCGGTCCCACGGCCGAAAGGTAAAGAAACCGTTCTGTTTTTCGACGTGTGTCTTCTTTTTATTCATATATATATATATATATATATATATATATATATATATATATATATATATATATATATATATATATATATATAACAATTTGTAGTTGACTGCGGACGTCGGAAAACACGTTGTGCTTTGGAGTTGTGAAGCAATCTCACTAGCGAATGTTTTCGTATGGCTTGGTAAAACTGTACTGATAGAAGTCCGAAGCCGTGTACCGTAGCACACGGCAGGCCGCTCCCACGACGGCACTGTCCGGGTGAGACCTCCACTGCATGGAAATCCCTATGGGCAGCCCAAAGCTATGCCCGTATGTCCGTACTGCACAATGCAGGGCCCCACTTGCTGGTGGATGCTATATCAATACGATATATCGAGATCACGTCATATATTGGATCCACATAATTGGCACATTCACGCGGCTGTTCACACTCAAGCGTTTGTACTTGCCAAGCACGGGCCTTCATATCAAGTTTTCAAATGGCACGGAAAGTGCCTATCTTATGCCCCGCGACATGCGAAAGTTGGTCACCTCCGGCAGCGAAGCTCGTCTTGGTCAAAACTTCGGGTCCGGCTAACGTCGTAGCTCGTAGTGGCATTTACCTGCAGAGAGCGGGTAAATCTTATGAGCCACTCTTACAACCACTCCGTCTACTCTCACAACTCAGCACTACGCCCACTAAATTTCCTGCCACTCCTCACACGTCTATTAACAACTTCATGCTACACTATTCCCACTTGATTCAACCCGCTTCATTCAACGCCACTCCTCGTCATCAGCTTCGCTGTTTTGTAATTGCCCGCCAAGCGAAGCTGGCTGCATTTTTTCTTCGAAACTGAAATTGTCTGCTTGAGAAGCGCAGCAAACCACGTGGTCAAGAATCCTCCGCTACTGAAGATTTACAGCTTATTTTAGTCTTCACGTTCAAGCCTAACCAGCCTTTATTTATCATACTATTCTCGGCCTGACTTGGCTGCAACGTCAGTACTTTATGCGTCCACAGGAAATTGAATATATGACCGTTTCCTCGTTGCAGAAATGATTGATTGATTTGTGGGGTTTAACGTCCCAGAACCTCCATATGATTATGAGAGACGCCGTAGAGGAGGGCTCCGGAAATTTCGACCACCTGGGGTTCTTTAACGTGCACCTAAATCTGAGCACACGGGCCTACAACATTTCCGCCTCCAGTCCTCGTTGCAGTAACACCTTCCCTTCTCAGCATTATCTAACTGCTTTAATTTAACAACCTATATTATTATTATTATTATTAATATTACTATTATTTATTATTATTACTTTTATTATTGTTGTTATTATTGTTATCATTATTATCGCTGGTCCTGAGGAAGAAGTATTTGATACGGAACTTCAGGCTAGCACAACGCTGAGATCTACAACCGCAAGACTAAACGTCATCAGAGGATGCATGCCCATTGTCCGTTTTTTGCATGCTCTGACAAAAGACGGATTTGTCACATGCATTCATAGAGTTCCGCGCAACCAAAGTAAGTACAGACCAGCATGAAGGCTATGGGGGGCATGTTATACGCGATGCACTTCGATAGGCACTGTCGTGTACGTGCACGAACCAGCCCTTTACAAAAATAAAAAGTGTTTTAGTTATGAATCTGAGTGTTCTGGTGGTTCAGCTGCCTGTGTTTGATATCCTTGCTTTTGGCGTTTCAAGACCACCAAATAATTACGAGAGACCCCGGGCGGGGGGACGGACTACAGAAATGTCGACCACCTGCAGTTTTTACCGAGCACTGGTCTATAATTTATTACCTTAACAGCCTGTTTACTCAATTCGCCGGAAAACGTAAACGCTTTACTTGTCTTTTGACGTCTTTTCCGCTGTATAACTCCGCATTTATTTCAAAATGTCAAATTTTCATTATTTGAGACAATGTTCAAATAAATAGCTGCAATAATGTTACAGCTAAGGGCGAAAAAGCATTACAAGAGAACAATAAAGCCAGTAGAAGCTGCTTTGACGTTTTATTATCAGTAAGCTTGTTCTTGCTGTAAATTATCCAGAATCGATCCGATAAACAGAAGGGGCTTGCTTTAGTAGCTACGCCATTTTAAACCCGACGTAACGCATTTGTGCAACTTGGACAACGAAGAGCCCACTCAAGCGTTAAGCAAACTAATCACGGGGCCTCGGCATGAAGAAACCAAAGATTTAGATAAGGAGAAAAAAGAATCAACGAGAAAGTAGACACTAAAGGCTATACCCTGATTTTGACAGCCGACCAGACAGCTGGTTTTTCCACACCCGATTAATTTGGTATGTGACGGATTTACGGAGATTTTAAAATTACTTTTTGACCCGTTTTTTAGTACCTGTTAACGTGGGCTTTATGTTGAAAAACGTTTAGTGTCTTTGAATAAAATTACACACCGCATCTAATGCATCTCTGTGGCAATTTCCCAAAACAGAGGCACCAAAAATCAGAACAGTTTCTGTGGTTAAATTTAAACCTAGTTTCGCAAATGAAATATTTAAAGCCGTTTTCTAATTAATGCATAGTTACGACTAGAGCCGAAATAATGTTCAATAGTTTCTGATTTTTCGCAAAACGGACAAAGGGGGGAAAGTGTCAGACAAGCTCTGTGTAAATAAAAATTTATTAGGGAGACACGGCACCGGAATGGGGAGAATATAAATTCAAGTTTTTTTTTGACGGACTCCACTGGTCTTTTCATGGAAATTTGAGGTGCTGATAATATGTCCATTGTGTGATATTTTCTAAACTATCTGTAAAAATAGCAAATTTCTTATATCTAACCCTTGATAAGTATTCTAACTCGGGAAGTACTGAAATTACTGGTCCTTCGAGTAATGCTCGTGCCAAAGCATCTGCCAATTTATTTAATTGTAATCCGCAGTGACCTGGGGCCCACACTAATTTGAGGAGTTTTAAATGCGGCGGTGCTAATGTGTGGAACGCTGCTAGGGCACGAGATTGTTCAGAGGTTGTCAGAGCTGCACACACCAAAAGTGAGTCTGTTAGGATGATTGCACTGGTCTCGGTCGTAGGAATTTTACGAAGAGCTAAAATAATAGCTTCTAGCTCGGCTTCAAATATAGGAGTGAAATCTGGAAGCCTCACTGAAAAAGACCAGCCGACAAAATCAGACGCAATTCCTACGCCTGCCTTTTCATTGTTGACAGAAGCATCTGTAGCTATTACATTTTCGTTTCTGCATGTACCAAGAAATCATTTAATGTAGTGGTCAAAATCTAAGAGATTGCAACTTGGCTTGTGGGGGGAAGATTTTATCGTACTCTATTCTAATATTCAGGTTTGAGGAATTAGTTTCAATTACTGTGCTAATGTCTACATTTATGCAATCCAGTTTCTTTTTAATGAAAATTATCTGAGGGGTATGAAATCGAGGCCAATGTGCAAGAAAGAAAGAGTCAGGGTCGCTGAAAAATGCGTACTCTGATCTTCGCGCCAGTAAACAGTAGAACTTTAAGGTTTGAACCATTAGAATGCGGAATCGACAGAGGAGTGTTGGCAATCGCGCTTCTTGATACAATACATTATTCGCCACGAACCTTGGAAGTCCCAGGCATATTCGCAGGGCTTCTCGCTCTAACATTATTAGCGGCTTAATTTTATAACCAGCGGTCCCCGAAAATAATACACATCCAAATTCCAATATTGGTCGCACATACACTTTATATATCATTAACATCGTGTGTCTGCGCGGCCCATATTTTCTGTTGCTTAACCAGCGTAATAAACCTAACGCCTGTTGTGCCTTTGCTGTTATATATTCAGTATGTGGGCTCTAATTTAGCTTTTCATTATAAATCATTCCTAAGTACTTGACTGAATCTACTTGTGGAATGGGTTCCCGATTATACAATACAGAAATTCAAACTGTATCTGCGATAGGAAACACCAAGAGCGCGTTTTTACGGATGTTCAATGACAATGAAATAGATTGCAACCAAATTTCTAGTGTATTATTATATCTTTGCAATTTTCGATATAGTGAGTAAATGTCGCTCTTTGCAGTGAAGAACGCGATATCATCTGCATAAATGTAGACACTGACATTCTGAACAATCGGAATAGAGCTCATCAGTATATTGAATAATGCTGTAGATAGGACGAACCCTTGGGGAACACAACGTTTGTATTTGAATTTATATGAACAACAGCCATCCTTCACGCAATACAATTCCCTTGATTTTAAGAATTATGCTATCCACTAATTAATATACTGAGAAAACTTTAGGCTCTGCAAGGTGGTCAGTAGAATAGAGTGCTCGAAACTGTCGTACGCTTCAGCTATGTCGAGAGTTTGTAATGCAGCGTACTGTTTCCTTTTACGAGCAAGCTGTATTCGACTCTCAAAATCCGCATGGGCGCACCAAATTGAGCATTCACAACAAAAACCAATTTGCTTTGGCTTTATTTTGACCTTACTTGTCATCCAAGAGTTTATTCGGCCCTTTAGGGCCCTCTCTAAGAGTTTCACCAGGTTCGAAGTTAGCGAGATGGGTCTGATATTTTCTATGGTAAAACCAAATCCTTGCTTTTTAATAATGGGATTACTTTAGCTATTTTCCAGTCATACGGAATCCAGGCAATCTTTAAAGAGTAGTTTATAAGATTGAGGACGTCGCCGGGGGATAGCCTAAATAAAATTTTAATCATACGAACTGTGATTCCATCTGCACCAGGAACTGACGATGGTAGATCTCGAATTACTTTTGATGCTTCAGGCAGCGTTACGTTTTCGAAGTCATTGCTTATGCTACACTTTTGAAAGTTGAAAGCCATATACAAAGAAAATCTAATTTCTAGAGATCTGCCAATTGACTCTAAAGAGTCCTTCGTTTCTTCTAATGATAGTTTTACATAATCAGTATTTACTGTAGACAACAGGATTTTGCGAGCTCGCATATATTGAAATAAAGCTTTCTTAACTTTAGGTTTTGAGAGAAAATCGAAATGTCATTTATTATATTCTTCTTCAGCTTGGGCCACCGTGTGTTTAAATACAGTGGCAAGAAATTTATAATCTGACCAGTTCTTAGGGGTCTGATTATGTATTAGCTTCTTTCAAGCTACCTGTCTTCGTCTGTGATCTCGTGAACAGTTGGAATTCCACCAGGGCCTATAGGGTACTTTCTTCGCCGATTTAACAGCAAATTCAGCGTTTTTTTTTGTATGCCCTTTTAATTACTGCGCTTAATTTCATAGCTTTAGTGTCATCTACATCCTGAGCGGCAGCGTCTAAAGCAGTTTTCAGGTCGTGTTGAAATTTCGCATAATTTATATAGGTCTGGGCATGGAAGCATGATGGTTTGACGGCGCAAGCGATCTCGAACATTATTAAAAAGTGGTCGCTGCTGGAGGCGCAATGAAGGGCTTTCCACGATGTACTAGCAATGGCCGAGCTTACAAAGCTTAAATCTAAGGCGGAGCGTTATTGACCTCGAATAAATGTGGGAGTTCTAGCGTTAAGGCACAATAAGTTGTTGTCTATCGACCAGTCCCACAACCGTTGTCCACACTGATCTGTTCTAAAACCCCAGCAGGTATGGTGAGAGTTGAAGTCGCCTACTATAACTTTTTCTTTACAGCCTGAATTAGCAGCCATATCTAACAATCTCTTGTCTTGAACGCCTACAGGAAAGTAGACGTTTATTAGCAAAAAAGGCAAGTATACTGGCAAGGGTAATATCTAACGCGAAAATTTCGCATTCAGAAGGCATACATTTTTATGAGTTTTTTGTCTTTTAAACTAATTTTATTGTTTATAAAGAAAGCTAAACCTCCACCTTTGGATGGACGGTCTAGACGAAAGCTTTGGAAGTCGGTAGGTGAAATAAATGATGTGTGGAAAGCCAAGTTTCTTGTAATGCAATAATAGCCGGCGAGTCCGGTTTTTAGATACAGGGGACCTAGAACGCTTTAGGCATTTGAGATCTATGTCCATATCTTGTTGTGTCCTGAGAAGCTTCCTGTGCATCCTTGCTTTACCTCTGAACGCCTCCTCCAGAGGGCTCTGCAGACCTGTGCATCCGGTGGAGTTATCTCAGATTCTGCCTCACTTGTCGGGTGGGCAGACTCAGCATTTTCTACAGCCG
>WOVY01003681.1:0-179257 GCA_013436015.1 Rhipicephalus annulatus | reverse complement strand
AGCAGCGATGTGGTTCTATTTATCCACACAGAAATGCTTGCAAGTAGGATGATTTGCTTAAAAACAAACATGTTTCACTTGAAATTGCATTTCATTTACTTGAGGCAACTTTAGACGGCACACAGAGAGTATTTTTGCTTGTTTTATCTCGCGTTCAAAGAGGGACCGTGGAACTGCCAGCGAGACGGTCGCGTGCTTGCCTACGGCAGAGAAAAGCGAGTGCTGCGTCTGGCGCCGCTCTCAAAAAAAAAGTCTTCGGCAAGTATTAGCACAACTGACTTCAGTAAATTTTGAAAACCTTGCCCATGGGTCCAATGTCATCTAGTAATGGTGCGCGAGCCTTTGTGCTTAAAGTTGTACAACAGTACTTACCAAAGTTCTACATTGGAGAACATTTTTGCCATCACGTTTCGCTTAATCGTGTTGCCCATGCTGGCTCTCATCACATATGCAACGCAGAACACCTAAACACAGCTTCAAGACAGCGGGGACCTTCTGCTGTTTTGTGAAAAACATTTCATGTTTGTTTTAGTTGCATGCACACTTGGCAGGAGTAAAACCACATCAGTTCGTTTCATAATGCTGGCGTACCAGTGTTGCTGGAACAAAACTCTTCCCCTCAACTGTGGTGGTTTTTGAGGCTAACTAAACAAAGCTGGAGAAACTGCGGTAATACATTATCTGACAATTTCCATGCTTTATACACCAGTACGGTGTATGTAGTGTTATTCGTGAAAGCCTTGCAAAAACTGCACACGGTTCAGTTTTAGACTTTCACACCATTGTGATCACGTTCACCAACCATCGTTCTGGGCGTTAATCACTTCGATGGAAGAAGACTGAACGCAGAATAAAAAAAGTTTTTCTCAGGATTTCTACACACTTGCCAGAGAAGCCGTTGGATTGTTGGACACTTCAGACGTATGCTTTTTATTGCGGTACAAAACAGCAAAGCAGTGGAGGACTATCATAGTCACTTGAAAGTGAAAGACATACTTGGGGTGCTGCCTTGCATTCTGGCCTTCAGAGCTTGCATTTGAATGACTGAATTACTTATGAGCCCAGACTCGGAGAGTACACTGCACTTGTTTGCGCTTGTTTCATCATGAACCTTTACCAACACGCCCAACTGGCAGTCATCCTACATACTTATGAGCACTAAATAAAGCTAGAATATATTTATCATCATTGTACCCTACCCACCAGAAGCTTCAGATGGTCTCGTCTAGCCTCTCAATGCCCATGGGGTGTGTGAAAAATGATGCAGACAGTGTTTATTTCACTTGTGTATTTATTTGCTTATTTGTAAATAATAAAATCAGTAATGTTCATTTTAATGAGTTTGGTACAATAAGGACATAATAGTAACACACTGTTAATACAAAATAATTGAACTCTCTCTTTTTTTCTCTCAAATGGGGCTTTCATTCCTTATTGAGCCACCTTTGCTGCTTCTCAGTGCACAAGCTCCGCCATCCATTGCCAAGCACCCCCACAAGGCAGTCCTACATGCCCATGAAGCATAGAAAAATGTGAGCCAAGTTAACTCAATACTGTGTGCCCACAGTTGTCATGCATCTCGATGTGCAGTACCCTATAGGTGTGCTGCTTGCCGAAAATATATCTGGTAAGCTTAGTGATCAAAATCCGTCATCCACAATGCACTTTTCGTAGTGTTGTATGTATTATGTCTTGGGGTCCTTTTTATTGTGCTGCTTGTGTGCTTCTCTGTGTGTTCAACTTCCTGCCTTCTTTTTGACTTGTACTATAGTCCTGATACATCTAGGATTGCTGACTGTTTCCATTTCCTCATATTTCCTTGCAAAGTTTTGAGAAACTAGAATAAAAATTGACTTGAAATCAGGTCGCAGAACTCGATACTTAAAACACTTTGGTATCATTCCTACTTGCAGGCTGGCCACCAAAAACAGTTTGAACATCGGTGCTAAGGGCTTGAATGCCATTGGGTTGTAGTGCCACCAACAGCGAGGAGATTTCGTCGTGATGGAAGAAGAGGATGCGCGTGATCACGTGCGATGCAGCAGCAATACTGGCGCGGGGGGGACAGAAAATAAAGAAAACATTGGTTGTGTGAAATTCTGTCAAGTCTTTTTCTCACATGTGCTACACAAGGTATACTAGTAACATTCTCCTCATTGTGGACATGTACTGTGATAATGACAGCAGCTGCCTTTGTGTAGTATTCGTGAATGCTTTGTTGTTGTTACTAACACAAAACTGTCACATAATTTAAACCTTTTACTTCACTAAAATTATAAATGAACTGTAAAAATTACAAGAGCAAGCCTGAAAATGTTGATACTTCATGTTACTTTGCCTGAAAAATGTTAGTTTTTGAAGCATGAAGTTGGTTTTGTTTAATCCCAAACAAGCGAACTCCACTTCTTAAAGGAGCGCCGACCCCTGAAATCCGACTAATTTGGCATAAAAAGGACTAAAGCATCGCCTTTCAGTGCTTGCAAGGAATTCTGCGTGAATGTCAATCGTTTGACACGCTATGTACACGATTGTGTACACCACTTGATTTTTCTATTTGTATTTGTAGGGGCTAAGAAACATCAAAATGTATTGACTTTCTAATCTCTTCATTTGACTTCGTTTTGCAGCATACAGTTGCATATTTATTTTCATTTTATTTACTCTCAAAATACTTACGACATTAATAGAGGGGACTGGTTACAAAGTAGGTAAGAAAAATGCAGCATGAAAAGTTATTAAACAAAGAATAAACTCATCATTATACAATGTTAGCTGTGTAAGGACAAGAAACAAAATGCATATTTGAGCCTGTAAATACAGAGTATTAGTCTATTTTGTATAATTACAGAATACTGAGTAAAGTTTATTGGAAAACAATTACTAATAGTGACATGTCTTCAGGTAGTTGGTTTCAATGTACCAATGTACAAGATGAAAACACTGGGAGTTGCATAATGCGATGCCAACCTTATGACGAGGTCACTGCAATGGGATATATACTGAGGATTCAGAATTAGTTGGTCAGGCAGGGTGGTATGACAGAATAATTTGCAAAATGAAGCCAAATGGGATATTTTCCAAGGGGTTGCAAAAGAAGCAAGGCTTCGGCTGGATTTCATTGAAGTTATACCAGCAATGCAATTACAGTGAGAATTCAAGCGGATGGAGTTATTCTGTACAAACGAGTGAATCAAGTTGTCGTGGCAAGGGTCTCGCACAGAAGAGGCATATTCAAGTTTGGGACGTAATAATGTTTCATATAGGAGTAGTTTTAGTGTATATCGTGGTTTTGAGAAGTTGCAATGTATGTAGAATAACTTGTAATTGGCATTATTAGTAACATATTCAGTGTGAGGTGCCTGAGTCAAGTTCAATGTGATAAGAACACCTAACTATATATATGAGCTGACCCGATTGTGTAAGACATTTACCTAGTATGTTAGCAAGATGTCTGCGTATCTTCTTAGGCACATTTGCTTACATTTAGGCATGTTTAAACCTATTTGCCATGTGCTGCACCAAGCTGCTACAGTGTTGAGGTAAGATTGGAGAAACGAACTGCCATTACTACTACTTACTTTATTGAAAATTACGCAGTAATCTAAAAAAGTTTAGGTAAGATCGGAGGAATGAACTGCCATTACCACTAGTTATTTTATTGATTACGCAGTAATCTAAAAAATATTAATGTTTGAAGAAGTTGATGTCAGGCTTAAGGTTGGCATCGGGTATCTTTTTTGGCACTGGAGCTGGGTTCATGGCTTGATGGGGGCGCGCAGAACATGAAAGAAACCACCTCCACCAGATGTCGCATAGTTGTGATATGGACTAAGACAGCAGGCGGCATTTCCAAGATGAAATTTTTTGTTTGGCCATACTTGTGGCCGAGAAACAGTCAAAGACTACAGCAAAGCACAAGTTCGGTTTCTTTTTGAACACGCCTAGTGTTATGCCATTAATTTTGTTGCAATAGAATATTCAGTGCCTTGAAACGTCAGTTTCACACAAGTACATACAGTTCTTCATGGGTGGTATCTGAAAGGGCTAAGAGAGCAGTTCACTTTTATTACTTTTTTTCTTTTCTCAAGAAACCCTTGCACCACTTGGTCCGTAGCCCAATCATTCGCAAAGTTTGAAATTAGCTAGTTTGTATGACGAGACCTCAATGTCGAGGTGTTTCATTCATTTGGCACTGTAGTCACTGCCTGCATTGCTTCATTTATGGTGCTGGCAACAGTGCTGTTACCAGGGATATTTTAGGGGGAGAGAAAAACACATGCTCAGTACGATACTTGCAACAACCCTGAATGGCAGTGAAAAACTTGTGCAAAGACACGTGCCAGTCATGAGGCATATGAACATCGATACTTTTATAATGCCTTGCTGAATCGAAACTTCGTATAGAGGTTAAATAAGAGGTGTGAGCATAACATTTCACAGCTCTGCATTTGTTTATCCTCGCACTTGTCGAAATTTATATTTTGGGGCTTCTGGATTTATAGATGTCCACATCTCTTTGAGAAACATAAACTAGTATGCCAGTAGTCATCAAGCTTCTAATCTTCATAACTGCAAAAATATTACAAATGTATGCAAAGGAATAAGCTATCTTTTATCCCAATGCCAAAAGACATAATAAACTGGGTGTGTTATACTGTGTCTATAGGTGCTATTATGAATATTTTCATAGCATTACAAAGACTTAGCATCGATATGTACAGCTGACTGAAATGCATGGCCTCCACATTTGACCACCAGCTTCCGTTGGCAAGTATTGTTGCATTTTCAAGGCCACTTGTGGCAGCCTCAGTGTGTCTACTTTTGTTCAGAATGCTTCTTCAAAATTAAGAAATATATTGCTTTTTCTTTATACAACAGCTTATAAATCTTAGAGCCGGTTTACTATTTTCTCTGATTTTAACATTACATTGCAGTGAAACGCCAAGTTCATAGGCGGAAGAGGTGTATAGGCATTTTAGACAACTCGTGCAAGAGCTTCCAGAGCTTCGCAGAAAATAGACATTGCTGGCATTAACCGATATATTTGCCACCATGCCTGTGAAGGCTTTGCAAAACAATTTCCAGAACATATCTGCCTTTGCAGCATTTTCTACCTGGCATATGCTGTGTTACAAGAGGCAGTTGAACTATTGGCTGCATTGAATTTAATATCTGTTACTAAAGTAACAGATATAATTGAATTGTGAAGAGAGATATTGAATTGTGAAGTCTTATTGCATCTTATAATCCTTGCAGAATTCAGGCAGTCATATGCACGGATGATTATTTGAACAGGTACATGCGTAAGGACTGGCTCTCACCTATGCAAGGTTGGATGGTGAGGGGTCTAAGCAAGGAATGATCCTGTGATACTTCGAATGGCATTTCACCCCAGCAAAGCACTGTTTTTAAATGATGCAAAAATAAAACAATGTGTAATTTCAAGATCCTGGGTGACTTTTATGGTCTCATAGTTTCCTAAAAGAAACTCTGGAACTGCAGTCGTTCAGTGGCCATGGGAATGATGGGTACTTCACAGATTTGCCTAGTTTTCGTGTTTGCAGGCTTCCCATGCACTTGTGGCTGTGTTTATAGCTATGCATTGATTTTAAACCTTTGCTAAACTTTGCCTTGTGGCAAAGATAATTCAGGCCACACGGAGCTAAAAGAACAAACATTAGACACATTCGTGTACTACCTATCCCTGCCATGCTAGCTGAAGCGCTGTGCATTGCAGCTGCCACAAACACTAGCATCAAAGTTCCCTATGTTTCATTCAAAGCATGGTCTATGCTTTAGAACATCCTCCAGTGTATCTCTATGCATGGTCTGCACTCGTGCTTTTATTTCAATTTCGTGTGACGACTATGTGGCACTTGTGGCCAGGTATGTTTTTTTTTACTTGCCATCAAGTTTGCATGACTGCTTGTTGGACAAGGGCGGGTTGTAGAAAAAAAAAGAGGAAAACATCATGTCGAAGTGCTCGGTCGCATAATATAACGTTACGCGTGCCCCCATAGCTTCACCGCATTGCACATGGATGCTGCACTGAAGCGCCGAAAAAGAAACCACGGGCGCCTTTTTTCTGCGGGACGCACCACAAAAAAATTTGTTTTTGTTCGAACCTTACTTGCGCTGATAGGCAATATTTAAGTAGCAGCGTTCTTTTGCCTTAATGATGGCGTATTATCTTGTCCGTGTAATATACCAATGAGGCGTTGAATATACGAACGGGCGAGGCCGGAAGCTTTACTTGTTTTAAGCCGCACAATGGCGTTTGGAAGGTCTTCGTGTTGCATGGCATGTTCCCTATTCGTAATGCGTAGCTTAGAAGTCAGTGCTGAGCATCAGCTAAAGCTAATTAATGCTGAAGGGACGACCGTGACGTAGCGGAGTGTGATTTTTCCGAAATCCCCTTTCTGACCAGCGAGGAGGCAATGCTTGCAACAAGTACGTCATCGCGTCGTTTTGTGTTGATTTAATTCGACTTAGTAAACATCCAAACTTACATCATTGATAACAGGCCGGCAAAACTTTGGGCAAAGCGAGGAGTGAAGTGCAGCGGCGATACAAGGCGCGCGCACTGCTTGAAACATGAACGATTGCGAGATGTCAATCGTAGAGCGTTTTCCTTTTCTTGATCACATCGTTCCAGTGCCCACTTGCGTCATGAACGAGTCGGCTTTCGGTTGCGAGAGGCGACAGGTGGGCGCACACGATTTCTTCGCGAGTATCCAACTCAATTCGGCGCAAATCCAAAAGCCTTGGAAGGGTTTTCCTTTGCGAGCAAGGCCCCCGCTGGTGCAGCAGCCTCCCGGCAACACTATTCGAAAGTGCGGGGAGCTACAGCGCGATGACATAGTTAGGCCGGAAGAAATGCATAGCCTCCAAAAGCGCTGCACCGCAGTGCATTGTCGGGGGCTCTATCTGCTCGCCTTTGTAAACTCCCCGGCTGGTGGATTCCGGTCGAGACAGCAGGAGGATCACACCGGAGATGATTGTGATCTCCGCCTCCCGCGCTCGGCGCTTGCCCCACGACCGAAAGCATTCCGCGGCGCCGGCCTTCACTTCGTCCCACTTGTCGCCGTCTAGCTCTGGTGTTGCGTGTACCAGGACTACTTATTCTTAGAGTGGGTAATGATAAGAGTACGTCGTACTCTACAATGGGAGAGCACGGAGCCGTCTCGCGGGCATTCCTTGGTTTTAGAGTCCTGCCGAAGGACAGACAGGGGGGGGGATAGAAAATGTGGGTAACAATTTAGAGTACTTGGTACTCTACAATGGGAAAGCTTAAAACCGTCCCCAAGACGCAAAAGAAACCACGAAGGGAGTGCTTAACGAGGCATGATTACCGATTGCACCCGGCATCGGCGAAGCTCAAAAAAATGCGGCCATAAAACGTGCGCCAGCTTTCACGGAGATCTTAGGCGCGCTATTTCACAAAGTGTAGTATTTTTAATTGATGTTTATTGATTCAAGCAGTGTTTGATATGTTAGTCTGATCTTTTATCGAGATAATTGTCATTTGTGGTGCGGTTTTTTATAGTTGCCTGCAAAGACCACATTTTTTGTCGCCGCCGCCAACAATTTTTACTATGCCACCGCCGCCTATTGATCGGCGCGCCACCGCCACTGCATACGAGTGCTTTCGACGCTAACAGTGCGCCATTTAAAAAGAATTTTTTTTTCGGTTGACCTATACGTTTATTCTGCACCTTCTGTCGCAAGTAAATACTCAGTTGTTTCTTAATTCTACACAGTTCGCAAACGCATCGCAATCTTTTTGCCTGCCACTACAAACTTAAATGACTGGACTAAAAAAAAGAAGCTTAAGTGCTCCTAAATATGTGAACATGTAGTGTGTGATTCCATTTAAAGGTGAATATCACGCTACTTTCGAGCTCACTGTAGTTAAGCAAATCTTGGTCAGTGACAGTGCCAATGGTTGTGTTTTCCAAGGACTATTCACATATTCTGGCTGACGAGTACACGTATTGAGGAGTACACGAACAGGTGTGGAAAGCCGGTACTGGAATGTTCATTATTATGACTGTGAAAGCGCGTCGAAGAACAAAGGCAGTTCAGATTCAGATGCGAAGGGAGGGGGCTAGGAATGGGGACGGGTAGGGCAGAAGCGCTTTTATTTGATGTGTATTGATGACATTGCTATGCAGGCTAATGAGGTAGAGCTAGTTGTTTAGAGCCTATTTCGAAAAAAAACAAAGGTAAGCTAAAAATAAAAAGGCTTGTTCAAAAGGCGTAGCACAGTCACATCGAAAGCTAGAAGAGCAGCCTTCCAAAGCTTTTTCTAAACACTGAGTGGGTAAATGCTGCAAGCGCACTTGCTTAGTACTCGAAGTTATAACCCACTACGGCCTTAATATTAATTGCAGGGCATTCTTGCGAGAAGCGCGGCATCCGCTAAACACATGCAAATAATTTTGTGTCAATTGTTGATGCAGTGGCTAATCACGATGAGGTATTAAAGCCCTAACCACATGTCCGCGAATCCCCCATGCAGCGTGGGTATGCGCCACATCGTCAAGGATCTTGTCTTGTCTTGATTTCCCCACGACAACGACAAACGACCGCGACGAGCGACAAGATTTGCTGTCATGGAGGCCCATCCGCCGCCGCCACTCATCGCGTCGCTCATTTCTAAAAAAACTAGAAAATATCGCTTGTCGCCCAGAAGCCAGTGTGGCGATATCCGTCGACATGACTGCGCCCCTGTTCCTCGCTTCGTTTGTGATTTGCTCTCGATGCTTGTTATCCGCGTGTACTTCAAGGATTGCAAGGTATCGACTGCACTTTTTAACATTCTCATGTCATGCGAAGAATGAGCGAGTGGCTGCATTTTGTCGTAAATTTATGTATCCAAGGTTTGTTTGGGTGTCTTTATGGTAGGTTGTTGCTAGAATGGGAAATCATCGTGTGAACTACGTCGTAACCGTCGCAACAAAGGCTTCTGGGCGGCCTGTAGGTTACACCAATGATTGCGAATAAATAATGTCATGAAATGCTTTTGGGGATTCCTTATATCACAAAGAACGTAATAAACTTAACACGTTGTCATCGACCGACTTTTAAACTTCTATTCACAATTTATGGTTATGCACGCGATCGTTTCATTCAAGCAACAATGATACGTTGCCGCCGACATGCGGTTGCAGTCGTCGCAACGCGACAGTGCGACGAAGCAAGTTTGTCGCTGTCGCCAGGAAATCGCGTGCATGTGGTTAGGGCTTGATGCCTGAAGTGGGTATGCTCCACAGTTAATAGTTGATCAAGAACAAGCTTTTGTAATAGGTTGGAGGATTGGACGACTGTCACAGAACGAGCGCTAAAAATGGGCGCGCCGCCAAATTCTTGCGATAACGGGCGGGAGAAACACCGCGAGGTCAAAAGAAAAAAAAAGAAAACGAACATCCAAGGCTCCCCGGGCGCGCGCTCTCCCCTCGGAAGCGTGGCTTCGCCGACGAACCTCCTCACCCCACATCGGCGGCCCAGCAAGCCCGCGATATTTCTAGAATGAAGGAGGCGTGGCCACGCCGAGTTGAGTCATCCGACGCGGAGGGACTTCCAACCGTCTCGCCCTCTTCCCAGCCTTCGCGGCGTATCGCGCCGACGAAATGACGAGAACCGTCTGGAATGTCACGCGCAAGATATTTAACCGAGCAGCCGAGATGAGAGATCAGGAGGAGACGGAAGTGAGCGCCAGAGCGCGTAGGGATTCCGCCGTGTAGTCGGCGAAGGTTTTGGTCCGTAGGGACGAAGCCGGAGAAGAAGAGGATTTCCACCTGATGGGTGAAGGCTCGAGCTACAGGCAAGAGCGTGTGTTTACCCGCTATCGAGCGAAGACGCGTGGCAACAGCTGCGGGTGTGAAGCCGACGTGTTCCGGCGAAGAAGTTGAAGTTTGAAGAGTGGCCAATTGAAGACGGGAGGTTTCCTGGAAGAGAAACTTCGAGGGCTGCGGAACGACAACAACGCTGGACTTTCAGTGAGTGATTCTCGGAAGAGTATCATCTAGACTTTGGTTCCAAGAACTTTGGACTGAATAGGTTTTTTATCTCTTTAGTCTTTAAGTGTCTTGGTTGTTCAATGCATGCGACTGCATTGTAGTGCGTATTGTTGTCCGTGTCCGTTGTTTCAAGTGTGGCTGATTGTATTGTGTAGTACGTTGATTGATTGGTTTGATTGGTGACATATTGTATGCAACTATTGTGGAGTGGGCATTTTTGTGTATTGTTTTCGATCTGCCATTATTGAGAATATAACTTGTTTGTTTATCAACTCTCGGCTCTGACTTGTTCTTTGGGCCACAGCCGGCGTCCGCTGGCGCGCCAAAAAGGACCACTTCTAAATTGTCCACGCTTTCGTGGTGCGGTTCGGGGGGCCGATACTTCGGCTCTTGGAATTAGCCCGGCGATCGCCTCCCTAATTAACGGGACCGGTGTGACAACGACCCACTCGTTACGCAATTCACATTGTGTGACGCCTGGTTGTTCTTTTGCTGCTGTAAATTGCTTTATTAGTCATAATAACGCCATTCCTTTCCCACTATCAAGCAACTTTGTGAACGAGTCGGATGCACGAGCGAAGCTCAGGGGCAGAACACTGGACTCGCACGCTGCCGACCCAGGCTTAAGCCCCACTGTGTCCTTGGTACTAGGTGTTTTATTGCGATAGCAATTATTATAATCTCGGCTGAATTTTGCCGCCATGGTCGGCTTCGAAGTCACTGTGACTCACCGTATAAGTAAATGTATTTATATACACGAAAACGCAAGGAGGAAAAATAATTCAGAAACAGACTTCGGTGCGCAGAATCAAACTCGGGACCTCTGAAAACGAGTTCGAGCCGTTAGTCACTGAGAGGCACGTACATGAATGTTCAAACGGCAAGCTATTCATATCTACCACTTACCGCTGTTGACGGGCATCTAGGGGAGGGGATTTATCGTGTTTTCGGCATTACCCGAAAAAATGGCGCAATGAGTGCGCGTCGCTACATCGTCACAACGCGCGGCGCCCGCTCTCATCTTCCACGCGTACTTTGCCCCGCGGAGAGGAGGGGATAGGCCCTCGGTCGCGCGCCCTAGCTCATCTCGTGGTTGGGAGATTCATACGTCTAGGGTATCCTTGAGATTTCACCGGAACGGTTCTGTTGTAGTTACCAGTGGCACAAAGGTCACTGCAATTATTGCACAGTCTCTGTTTGGGAAAAGGGCGCGCTTTTCAGACACAGCGAAGTAAGAACTGAAACGCTTGTTAGCGTTCGTCTGTACCTGTGGGTACGTTTCGTGCGTCATTTGTGCGTGAGAAACGCGAGCCATGTTTCAATATGCTTTCGATTCTGCACGTGACCGCCCACTTTGTTGCTATCACGTTGACTGCTTTGCCTTAGCGGCAAAGCTGCAACTTTTTTAAACATTTGCTTAGTACATATTCACTTAATTATGTGGTCGTGCGCACTCTAACACGATTGAGACTTGTCCTCATCGTGACGTCCCGCTAAGGTGCTTGCCCAGATAGCTTGTGGCATTGCGAATCTGCGCTCAGTGTGAGCTGCAAGATTGCCGACAAACAGTGACCTTAAACCAGAGATAAAGTGTTCATTAAATTTCGCATGCTTCATTTGCACTATCGGACCATTTAAGATAAACAAAAGCATACAACGGGGAACAAACACGTATAATATAAGGCGGAAGAAGCCGCGGTGCTAATATGGCTGACATGCTAGTTACAGTGCAAAAAAAGCGTGACCTTTTGCTTGTTTCTATTGTTGTTTTGCTTGTTTTCGGAGCAACAAATTCAAATTTGGGAAATTTCGGAAGTCTCGCACACAGATCGGGTGAGATTCGTTTACACATGAGATGACAAAGAAAATTTTCGTAGTAAAAGGCATCTTCGGAATTTTAAGCTCATTAAGCGAGTGATCCAAGTCATTTAGGTCAGTTTCTGCAACACTATAAACACGCCTTCCTTTCAATGCTTTAGTTTGTAACCCTAACGTTCATAACCACGAAGCTCAAATAAGAGCATACAAAAGGTAGGCTTCGCTCTTCGAACGTTTTGTGCATAAAAGTTTGCACCGCACCTTTTTTTTCAGCTTTGCATCACTGAATGCATACGCCCTTTGCGCGAATATGATTTCCTTGGTATAATATTGGAAAACAAATTACATAATCTCCGAAATCTTCCATAATCTCGGAAAACAAATCTTGCCATTCGTGAGAGACACTGTTGTCAAGAGAAGTGATTATGTACAGCGTGCTCTGGTAACAAGGAAATCGATTTTGGTGTGGTCCACAAAATACGCGTATTGATAAGAAACGGCGCAGATGATTTTTCGCGGTTACCCGGTGTTTTACCTCGACCTTCAAGAGTATCACTCTTAAAATGTATCGGATTTGCCTAACACTATAACACTGTCAGAACCAAAGTGCCTGTGCCGGAGGATAAAAACAACAAAACAAAATAATAATGTTTGCTGTTCTCATCAGAATAGAATTCATGAGCGAACACCAAAGCCACAAGAAAATACGGAACTCACTGGTGACTTTTATGCTCCGAAAATTCTCGTGATTAACATACAGAGGCGCAGTTTGCAGAATCCCACCGAAAACCGAGTTTAAAAAGAAAAAAAAGGTGATGCAACTAGTATATATATATATGTATATATATATATATATATATATATATCACGCCTGAAAACTCTTCTTTATTCACAATCAAGCCAGAGCCCTCCATTCCAGACCCAAGTGGTGATTAGAATTAACACGTGAGAAGATGAATAACTTGCATAGTGCTAACTATATATATATATATATATATATATATATATATATATATATAGGTATGGGATATTTCACAACGGGAGCGTTGTCACCAAGGATAAATATATTTATTTCCCAACAGTTTCGGGAGGGGTCCTCCCTTCATCAGGGGGTGAGTTATACTGACATGAGCTTCCAAACCTCGCTGCTGCCGCGTCCCTCTCGCCTTGAAAGATGTTTGCGAGACTGAGAAGGAACTAAAAAAGGAAAGAAAAAACAAAAAAGGGGAAAAAAGACGAAAAAGAAAAAAAAGAAAGTAAAAAGAGGAAGAACCACAGTCCACACTGAGAACGAAAGCAACTGTCCGTGTACGTCCACATACGGTTCATATCACGTGCTGTTCAAGTCTCGACGTGTGAGAACTATGAACCGTATGTGGACGTACACGGACAGTTGCTTTCGTTCTCAGTGTTGACAGTGGTTCTTCCTTTTTTTACTTTCTTTTTTTTCCTTTTCGTCTTTTTTCTTTCCCCTTTTTTGTTTTTTTTCTTTTTTAGTTCCTTCTCACTCTCGCAAACATTTTTCAAGGCGAGAGGGACGCGGCAGCAGCGAAGTTTGGAAGCTCATGTCAGTATAGCCCCGTGTACACGGACGCGACGGGGGCGGGCTGAGTTGAGTGGCGGGTTCAGCTTACCTCGACGCGCCCGAGTTTATATGAACTCGCACGGACGAGTTGAGGTGAGCGGTGATCGCAGCGATGCTTTGCGTCGAGGCGAGCCGAAAGCCCGTCTTCCGGTACCGGTTTCCGCTCCTCCAAGCCTGCGCTCTCGCCGCTGTGGGCTGCGGTAGTTTACGCAGTTGTCGCTCCGCCACCGCGATGGCTGTCTTGGTATTTTTCCTCAGTTTTCACCAGCTGTACTTTATGGTTGTGTTGGTGTCTTGGCTAACACTGCACAACGCGATGGCAGCAGTGGTTCTGTTGCGGCACAGCGCTCATCCAGGAATTGGCCCTACCGAGTATAAATAATAATTTCTCGCGTAAAACAAAGATTCGTATTAAACTTACAGAAATAAATATCGTTTCTGCACCCTTTGAAATGATCCAAATCGTATATTTTTATATGGAACGCCACACAGTCCGATAAGTGCCTGAACATGAACAATATTGCAAATTTTCCAAAGTTCATGTGCCAGCGCTTCCAAACTACTGTCTTCGTGACTCGTGTTTTTCCCCCACTTACCGTCAACAATGCAAGCAAGCTATGCAGCTGCGTTGTCTCTGGAAAAGTTGAAAAGCTGTAAAAATTTCTGACTTTGGTCAAGAACACTGCATTCCTTCCCCGCAAAGCACATTAACATACACTAGTGGTGAATGCGTTTTAACAAGAAAATGCGGTTCTTTTCCTACCGACTAGAATTGTTTTACCGTGCTGCGTATAATACTTCACTTTTTCGAAGTTTCGTCGCAACTTAACTGCCACCATATTTAAGAAATTAAAATTTTCTTTAGAAAATTGGTTCCAAAAATGAGTAGTGTAGTAAAGTGACCAACCATTACTTTTTAGAGTGTAATCGTAGATGGTCTAGCGTACTGTCTGGGATATTTGGCGTGGAACGACCCTCATCTCCTCCAAAACCCGAACACTAAACCCGAAAAAAACGTTCGAAATGCCTAAGTCCATTCAGAGATTCATGAAACACGAATTAAAAAGAGCGAAACCAACCCTGGACTACGCTTTTCCTCTGGGGGAAATTACATGTATTGGTAAAGGCACTTAATTTTTGTGATAAAGTCAATTTACACCACTTGCAAAAAAAACCAAAACAAAACTTACAAAGAATAAAATACCCGAAAGTATTTGCCTTTTCATAGTCGAACCTGGCTGTGAAGAACGCAAAATAAATGCAAGCGGAGTTGGAATGCTGCGCATTAGTAGACAATTCTGTGAATTTACGCAAATGTATTTGATGGCGAGGTGACCAGAAACTTTATTAAAGCGTTCATGTGCACGTATTTGAGATTTGTGGCGCACAAGCCGATTTCCTGCTACGGGCAGAGCAAAATAGCCGGTCGTGAGAACGATAACCAACAAGCTCCCGTAGGACGTGCCAAGCAAGATTTAAACGTAAAAGTGATCTGCATTTACCGCATAACAGAACGATGTCCTCTGCGCGTACCGGCCGACAGAGAAAGAGCTACGTCGGAGTGATCGGTACAGGGGAAGTGGAGACGGCGACGGGCGGGAGAGGTCACGAGACGTCAACTCAGCGCGACCGGGTATACATGCCCTTTCTGAGCGCGGCGAGTTCGGTGAACCTACCCCCTGTCTCCGGGTCGACGGGACTCGCCGCGACGACTCTCCGCCCCGACGCGTCTGCTTATACATGGGGAGGGCGAGTCCAGGAAACCTGTTTATTTCGACTCAACGCGCCTTCGTTGGGTCAATGTAAACGGGCCTTATAACTCATTCCCTGAGGAAGGGAGGACCCCTCCCGAAACTGTTGGGAAATAAATATTTTTTCCTTGTTGACAACGCTCCCGTTGTGCCATATCCCATACCTTCACGAAGACTAACTGGCCCATTGAATTATTACTCCCACTATATATATATATATATATATATATATATATATATATATATATATATATATATATATATATATTATATATATATATATATATATATATTGTAGCGAAGCCTCCGAACGCTGAAATGGGTCGAACTCTTGAGTACCTTCTAGTGGGGCTACCCAACAAGGACAAGGACGCCGCTCGCGCTGAGAGCCCGTGCTTGGCTGTGACTGTCGCCATTGTATATTCTCGCTCGTTGCCGGCTAGTAAACGCCTTAACAATTTGGTGGAGGTGCGGCGATCCCTGT
Organism: Rhipicephalus annulatus; assembly: GCA_013436015.1. Taxonomy (NCBI): domain Eukaryota; kingdom Metazoa; phylum Arthropoda; class Arachnida; order Ixodida; family Ixodidae; genus Rhipicephalus; species Rhipicephalus annulatus. Next base: position 163,597 of record WOVY01003681.1, on the reverse strand, counting down.
CTATGCCTTTGGAGCTACGATCACGTACCCTGCCATCTACTATGTACCACGACGCTTCTCAGCAAACGCCTCCTCCAATGCCACCCCCTTGTCCCGGTGTCCCCAGAATCCGCGATCCACCCATCTTCACTGGTGCTGATGGCACTAACGTGGAGGACTGGCTCACCATTTACGAGCGCGTGAGCGTCCCCAACAAATGGGACGAGGACGGCAAGCTGACCAACTTGGTATTCTACCTTACGGGTGTTGCCAGTTTGTGGTATAACAACCACGCGTCCGATTTCGCCACCTGGTCCGATTTCAAGACCGCAATCATCAACGTCTTCGGCCGCCCTGCTGTTCACAAGCTGCAAGCCGAGCAGCGCTTGCGTGAACGTGCTCAGGAGGCTGGTGAGTCATTCACCAGCTATATTGAAGACGTCCTGGACCTATCCAACAAATCTAATCCCAACATGTCCGAGTCTGACAAGATCCGGAACATCATGAAAGGCATTGCCTTCACGATGCTGCTCGCCAAAAACCCCGGCACAGTGGCTGAGGTCATCACACTGTGCCAGAGCTACGAGGAGCTTCGCCGGAAGCGTTCGATGACCCGACGCTCCCCACCACGAGCTGCAACGCTTGCTGGCTTGGAGGCCAGTTGTGATTAAGTGGCGTTGATGGCAGACCTGAAGTCCTTCATCCGTGAGGAAATCGCGCGTCAGTTCTCGCTCCTGCCCTTTGCCAACCAACCGACTGTTCAACAATCGCCTACTACCCTTCTCTCTCCCATCCGTCGAGCGATTGAACAAGAAATAGCGGAGGTAATGCCTGCGTACCACCCCCCATAGCCTCCGGCTCCTGCGCCCCTGAGTTACGCGCAAGTGGTCACCAGGCCGCCCCAAGTCGTTCCAGCAACCGCCCCTCTGACTTACGCCGAAGCTGCCGCTCGACCTCCGTCCTTTGCAGCGGGTGTGCCCGCTACGTATGTTGACGTAACCCCTCAGCCTCAGCTTCAGTCCACCATGCAGCCACCGTTCTGTCCATCAGCCCTTGCGACATGGGTGAGACCTACCCCGGTGAACAGATGGCGCACACCCGACAACCGGCCCATCTGCTTTGCCTGCGGTTACGCCGGTCACGTGGCCCGTTATTGCCATCGCGTACAACCGGCTCCAATTTCTTCACCTGTTGCTGGCTAACTCAGCCGTCCTTATCGCGAAGAACCGCCATCTATGCCACCTCGGTCTCGCCCAGATCCATCTCGACGATCGCCGTCTCCACGACGTCGTTCCCTGTCCCCCATGCGGCCAAGTGCGGCAGCTCGCGAGCGGGAAAACTAGTCGTCGCAGTCCCCGAGGCAAGAACTGCGACGCTATCGCAATGCGAAAGCCCTCAGAGCAGCCCCTCGAATGTCATTGACGTGCTTGTGGACGGTGTTTGTGCATCGGCTCTTATTGACACTGGAGCTGCCGTATCAGTTATGGACGAAAAACTCTGCCGCTTACTTCGAAAGTGACGACGCCACTTTCTGGGTTATCCCTCCGTACTGCAAGTTTGCACCGCATTCATCCTACAGCAGGGTGCACAGCTCGCGTTGTCATCCAGGACGTTCTCTATGTCGCCCAGTCTATCATCATTCAGGCATGCTCTCATGACGTCATCCTGGGACGGGACTTTCTCTCTCGCCATGACGCCGTCATCCATTGTGCCGCCGCCGAAATTGAGCTCTCACCCTTCTCGCATTTGACGCCAGAAGACAGTCCCCCCACACTGAGCAAGATTCTAACGAAAAACGATACAACAGTGCCTCCAAACTCGACGACGGCTGTGTGTGTCTACTGCGCTGGTCTCTCCGACACCATTGGACTTGTTTCGCCATCTGACCGCGCTTGCAGCAGGAAAGGGTTGCTAGTACCTTTCGCGACCGTGCAGGTCAACCAGAGCAACACTGCTATTTTTGTAACCAACCCGTCCCCGTATGCTGTTACCTTGCTTCGAGGGGAATGTCTCGGCAGACTGGAACCAGTCGACGACGCACAAGTCCTGGACGTACCCGATGACACGCGCGGTCCCAGGTCGTGTACCATCAATGCTGTTTTCACTTCTGATTCGTCATCTGCTGATGTATTTGGTCCTCCATCGCTGACAACCTTACGCCCGTACAGCGTTCGCAACTTCTGGACCTGTTGCAAAAATATCGTTCTTCTTTCGATGCCGGGCGAAGTTCTCTCGGTCGCACGTCCGTTGTTACGCATCGCATCGACACTGGTGCCCATCCACTTTTACGGCAACGTCCATATCGCGTGTCGCCTGCTGAACGTCGAGTAATTAATGATCAGGTTGACGATATGCTCCGACGCGATGTTATTCGTCCCTCGGACAGTCCATGGGCGTCTCCTGTTGTTCTTGTTGCGAAGAAAGACGGTTCTGTGCGGTTCTGTGTGGACTACAGACGGCTCAATAAGATTACTCGCAAGGATGTTTATCCACTGCCACGCATCGATGACGCCATTGACAGCCTTCATGGAGCCGATTTTTTTTCTTCTCTCGATCTGCGCTCGGGGTACTGGCAAGTACCCATGGCTGACGACGCTCGACCAAAGACCGCCTTCGTCACGCCAGACGGCTTGCACGAGTTCAACGTCGTGCCGTTTGGTCTATGTAATGCACCTGCGACATTTGAGCGAATGATGGACACCGTTCTGCGCAACTTGAAATGGCACACGTGCTTGTGTTACCTCGACGATGTCATTGTCTTTGCTCCGGATTTCTCCACGCATCTCCAACGTCTGAAAGAAGTTTTCGCACGTGTGAGCAATGCCGGCTTGCAACTAAATCTGAAAAAGTGCCGCTTTGCAGCACGGCAACTCACCATACTGGGGTACGTCGTGTCCAAAGACGGCATTCTTCCTGATCCTGCCAAGCTTCAGGCCGTGGCCGAATTCCCCAAACCTGCATCTGTCAAAGAACTGCGTAGTTTCGTGGGCCTGTGCTCATACTTCCGACGCTTCATACGAAATTTTGCCACGATCATATCACCGCTGACGAAGCTCCTTGGAAGTAACGGGCCCTTCAATTCATGGTCATCCGAGTGCGACGACGCGTTCGCGAAGCTCCGCCATTTGTTGACGTCGCCTCCCATTCTACGCCACTACGACCCTACAGCCCCAACGGAGGTGCACACGGACGCCAGCGATGTAGACCTCGGCGCTGTCCTGGCGCAGCGAAAACCCGGATTCCCTGAATATGTCGTAGCATATGCAAGCCGTACGCTCACGAGAGCCGAGAAAAACTACACCGTCATGGAGAAAGAGTGCCTGGCGATCGTCTGGGCTCTAACAAAGTTTCGACCTGATTTGTACGGTCGCCCATTCGATGTCGTCACCGACCATCATGCACTATGCTGGCTTTCATCATTGAAGGATCCCTCAGGCCGTCTCGCCCGTTGGGCTCTTTGCTTACAAGACTACGACATCCGCGTGCTGTACCGCAACGGACGCCAGCATGCTGACGCCGACGCCCTCTCGCGCTCCCCTCTGCCTGAAGGTGATGTGCTCTGCTCAGTATCCTCGGCCGCTGTTTCTGCCATTGATGTTGACATCATCGCTACCGAACAGCGAAAGGATAATTGGATCGGCCCGCTTATTGACATGCTCTCTGATCCATCCGCAACGCCATCCACGCGTGCCTTGCGTCGTCAAGCTCGCCATTTCACCATCCGTGACGGCCTTCTACACCGACGCAATTACGACGCCGACGGCCGGCAGTGGTTACTCGTGATACCCCGCAGTCTGCGGTCAGAAATATGTGAATCCTTCCATTCTGATCCGCAATGCGCGCACTCTGGGGTATTTAAGACCTACCATCGCATTCGACAACGCTACTTCTGGCGCGGGATGTACCACTATGTGCAGCAGTTCGTTCGCTCTTGCCTCACTTGCAAACGCCGTAACCCGTCAGCCCACATGTCGCACGCCGGTCTGCAACCGTTACCTTGCCCTGACCGTCCCTTTGAGCACGTAGGTATTGATTTGTATGGACCACTTCCTCTGACGTGGGCTGGTAACCGCTGGGCCATCGTTGCCGTTGATCATTTAACGCGATACGCCGAAACCGCCGCTCTCCCTGCGGCTACTGCGCGCGATGTTGCGTCCTTCCTGCTGCATCGATTTATACTGCGCCACGGACCACCCCAAGAGCTTCTCAGCGATTGAGGCCGTGTCTTCTTGTCGGAAGTCGTCGAAGCCATTCTGACGGAGTGCCATTCTCTCCACCGCAAAACTACTGCTTACCACCCACAGACGAATGGCCTCACCGAACGCTTTAACCGCACCCTCAGCGACATGCTTTCTATGTACGTCGCTGCCAACCCCACTAATTGGGATAATATACTGCCCTTCGTAACCTACGCCTACAACACCGCCCCTCAGAGCACGACTGGTTTTTCACCTTTCTACTTGCTGTACGGAAGGCACCCGTCACACACCATGGACACGATACTCCCGTACACGCCGGATCCATCTGAGTGTACACCAATTTCCGAGACAGCCAGGCTTGCTGAAGAGTGTCGCGAGCTTGCCAAGACTTTTGCGATGCAAGAGCAAGAGCGGCAGAAGAGTATTCGTGATGGCTCCACCACTTCTGAGCCCACGTTCCTTCTTGGTGCGCTTGTATGGCTCTCGATCCCGACCTCTGCAGCTGGCCTCTCTTCCAAGCTACGTCCCAAATACGAAGGCCCCTACCGTGTCATCGAGCGCACCTCACCCGTCAACTATCTGATCGAACCCGTTGAACAATCTTCGGACATGCGCCGCCGTGGGCGAGACATCGTCAACGTGGAGCGCCTGAAGGCTTATTATGACCCGCTCATAGTAACGAGCTGTTAGGTCGCCATGCGGCTCCCTCTTCGACCCCGGGGTAATTGTAGCGAAGCCTCCGAACGCTGAAATGGGTCGAACTCTTGAGTACCTTCTAGTGGGGCTACCCAACAAGGACGCCGCTCGCGCTGAGAGCCCGTGCTTGGCTGTGACTGTCGCCATTGTATATTCTCGCTCGTTGCCGGCTAGTAAACGCCTTAACAATATATATATATATATATATATATATATATATATATATAGTAGCTACGAAGCGCGCCTGCGACGACGTTACGAAGGGCGCCACGAAGCTCGCTGCTGCAACCACTGTTACAAAAGGCGGCGGCGCCAACACGGTCCCGAAGGCGCCACTGCTTCGAACTCCGCCAGGAAGGTCACCAGCGGTTTGGTAGCGTAGGTTTCTCAGCTCGTGACTGCTTCTGCGCAGAACTGATATACAAGCAGACGAGGCGACGGTGAGCTAAACAAGGTTTATGTAGAGCATATATACAGAGGCGTTACAAATTTGGCACTGGGGCCGACAGGTTAGCGACTCGAAGAGCCGAGCTCATTTGTCTGACACATAGGTCTACTGCTCACGCCGCGCCGCAGGGCTTTTTTACATGCACCGGGTGATTCTTTGAGTAACCAAATGTCCAACCAGAAGCGCCGCTGGTCATGACGTCAGAATCCTCTAATGGGGTCGCCGCTGCGCCGGGTCATTCTCATCGAATCTGGAGCCGCTGCGCGTGGTTGCAGTCAAGGACGAGTGGCATCGCCACGCATTGCGTAAGACTCGCCAGACAGGAAGGCGCCGATTGCTTCGACGGGCTGAGGGAGCTCGCAGGTGCGTGACAGATCTGCGCCGCCGCGTGATGACGCCATTGAGTTGATTGCGTCAGGCGGGCTCAATTGCTGGCTTTGACACAGATTGCCTTTGCAGAGGCATCGGCGTTCAGTGCAGACTCCCAGGCGTAACAGCAACCCCGCCGCCAGACAATGCGCCGGAAAGACGAGCTGCTTCCACGTGGCTCGGATGTCAGGCGCGCTCGTTCTTCCAGGTCCCTCCAGGTTCGTCTCCAGGACCACGGTGAGCATGCAGCTCCAGACTCTGTTCCGGAAACACATCCCATTCTCGAGGACGGATCCCAGCTCCACTGGCTTGTCGTAACAACTTGTCGGCCAGCTTCGCTCGTCTTTTCTGACGATCTTTGGTCTCAGCACTTGTCGATGGTTCTGCAACTTGTCAAGAACGGTTCGACAACAGACAACACACGACATAAGCAAGCGCCCTCGGTCACCCGACAGAACACCAGGCAAAGTATAGTACATCATATACCTAGCTACGTGTCTATCGGAATTTCATTCCCTCTACACCAAGAGGCACATGTGGGACACAAGACTCTTAAAATGAGAACTCAAATTTTTACACGTACAACAACATAACGAAATAGAATAGAACATAAAGTTGGCTCGTTGAGATCACTCTGGACGAGAGCGGTCAGCTAAGGCCGTGATGAGGACAAAACTTTGCCCCGAATCGCCAGCGAGAAACCGAAAGGTGGAGAAGGTACTAACACGCACGGCTCAATGCGTCTGCATTAGCGTTTAGATTTCCTTTGTTTGTTGCAAACGTCAAAGTTGTGCTGTTGGAGTATCTTGCTCCACCTCAGCAACCGGCCACTTTTAGGCGACGATACCTGTGCGGTACCAACAGCTGCTCATACTTGAGGCCTTGCGCATTGGTGTAGCTCCGATACAGGAGCCCTGCTTTCTAAAAAAACACATTCTTTTTCTTTTTTTCAAGTTTACGCTTTCCATTAGCGCTTTAATCGAGAGGTCCTTACGCTGCTCTCGAATGAGTGTTTCTTAATCAACCCTCGACAGCTCACTCCAACTTTCCGCTACAGGCGAGAGCGTTGCACCCCTCTCGCTCTGACTCAATGGCGCCATGTCTTCTCCCCCTGCTAAGGAAACCACGCCAGTCGCTTCGGCGACGGGCCGCTCGAATGACTGCTCACATGACTCACACAGAGAATTTCCTTTCTGAGGTTCCGTCGACTAGCCGCCAAGGTGACTTGATGCTTCAACGCATTGAACAAGACCAAGTTCCTGCGAAAGCTTCCGCACTTGCGATCGCGTGAGGGCCATGTACGCTAAGTTGGAGAAGAACCATTTACCCTGCCCTTTGAGAAGCTGCTCTGAGTAGTTAGAGAAAAGATAAGGAAAACTATCGGGAAGTGCGACAGACACTGCCGCTTCGAAGCGAAGCTTACCGAACGGGCCTTCAATGACAACCGTAGCGATTGGTAAACAAGCACTCTGCTTCTCGGCGACTTGCCTAATCCACGCGCATTCTCTTGTAAAGTCGTCCGAAGACACCAGCGAAGGATGGACAACGTCCATGTTTGCCGCTGAGTCTGTAACGGCTCGACACGTTTTCCCATTCACACTAGATTCTTGGAGATACGGCTCTAAGAACCACACGTTCTTTTCTGATTCTCGGGTTGTTGCAAAAGCAAACTTTTGGTTACAGTTTATCGCGATGTGCCCTTCCTTTTTGCAGTTGTAGCAGATTAGCGGCTTCCGTGATTCAAGCGCCCTTGTGGTATCAGTGCATTGTTTAGGAACCTCACTCGATTTCTCCACTTCCGTTGGCCCTTCCCCTACAGTGTCCTTCATAAGAGACGGGTCCTCCTTGAAGTTACGAAGCGGAGCGGGTTTCTGTTGATCAGGTTTCTTTGAAAAGCCCTCTTTCCTTTCATCTTTTTCAACGTGCACTGCCCTGCTATACAACTTTCGGCGAGTATAATACCCCTCAGCTAACTCCGCTGCCCTGTTTAGCGTTACTTCACCAAGTTTGTCCTGCAGCCAAAGCTTGACATCCTCCTCTATGCAGCGGTAGAATTGGTCCAATGCATTGCATTCCACCACTTTATCGCGATCATCATAAACACCTTCGCCCTTAAGCCATTCAATTAAATCGGCTTTAAGAAGAAACGCGATGTTAACGTGTGTCTCATTCCCATTTTAGCGCGCCGGAACCTTTGCCTGAAAGCCTCGGGTGACAACTTATAACGTCTCAAGAGCACTTCCTTAACCTCGTCATAGCTCTCAAATGCTTCCCTCGACAAGCAAGCTAACGCGTCGGACACTTCGCCGGGAAGAAGAGCTAGCAGGTTCTGTGCCCAAAGACACCGCTTCAAAGCATTTCGCTCACAGACGTGTTAAAATTTGACAAGATACTTCGCCATGTCCTCACCTACTACGAACGGTGGCAGTTGGTCGCGAATTCTCTGACCGCTGACCTGAACTTTCGCAGAAGCTACGCTAGGCTCCTGCGAACACTGTAGCATTGCCAATTCTATTCGTTTCGACTCAAGGCGCTCCTATCTCTCGGCCTCCTCACGGCGTTCTCGCCATTCATCTTCTTCACGTTCGCGAACTTCTCGCCTTTCAGCTTCTTCACGTTCGCGAACTTCTCGCCTTTCAGCCTCCTCGCGGCGTGCTTTGATATCCACCCAGGCCTCATAGACTTCCTCAGCCGACACTGCTTCATCCTTCGTGATCTCAAGGATCGCTTGCTTTCGTTTCGCACGGCCCAAAGTAATGCCGAGTTCCTCACCAATTTCGATGAGTTCCTTCACTTTAAGGTTCTCCATCGTTCACAAAGCCTCTTGCTGTTTGTCCCTGTTAAAAATTTACTTGCCGTACCCACTAGAAGTCAACTAGCAAGACACGCAAGCAATTTTTAACACTCCCGTGTTTACACCCTCCGCATTAACTTCGGTTTCAAAGCGCTTCGACTTGGCTTGAAACAATCAAAGCTCACTCTAATGCTTCACACAGCCCTTTTCTAAACTACTATAACCTGCTAGAGTAGTCTGGTGAACTGAGGGGAAGACATCAGGCACTCACCGCATCGGTGTTACTGACGCCGGTCGATCCCGCAGCTGCCAACCACTGTTACAAAGCGCGCCAACAGAACAGCTCCATTTACCATTTTATTGTTTTGTCGTACGTGTGCACGCGCGCGTGCGCGTGTCTGTGTAGAAAAATTGTTGGTGACGGTGACTAGAATGTGGTCTTCATAGGCAACTACAAAAAACCGCACCACGAATTGACAACTATCCATTTAAAAGATCACATTACCATATTAAACCAGCTGAAATCATTAAATTTTTATTACAAGAAAAAAACACTTTATGATATAGTGCGCTTAAGAACTCTGTAAACACGAGCGCGCGTTTAATGGCTGCACTTTTAAGGTTTCCCGATGCTCGTTGCAATCGGTTCACATTACTCGTTAAGCATTTGGTTTAAACTTGGTAGTTCTTTGGCAGGACTCTTAAGCCAAGGAGGGCCCGCGGGACGCCTCCATGCTCTCCCATTGTAGAGTTGTTACCCCCTCCAATTGTTACACCCTCTATATATAAAAACGTAGTCCCGCAGCCGTCAAAGAGCGCAGTGAGGCTGGCTGGGTGCTTGTGGTCAGGAGGCTGGTCTTTTGTCTTCCGAACTGGTCTTTTGTCGGTACACATTACTCGTTAAGCATTTGGTTTGAACTTGGTAGTTCCTTGGCAGGACTCTAAAGCCAAGGTGGGCCCGCGGGACGGCTCCATGCTCTCCCATTGTAGAGTACCACGTACTCCAATTGTTACCCCCCTCTATAAATAAAAACGTAGTCCCACAGCCGTCAAAGAGCGCACCGAGGCTGGCTGGGTGCTTGTGGTCAGGAGGCTGGTCTTTTGTCTTCCGAACTGGCCTTTTGTCGGGCCTTTTGTCTTCCGAATTGGCATGGATGACAGTGATGTACGGGCTGTTACGAAGCACGCCTCCGATGACGTTACGAAGGGCGCTATGAATTCCGTCGCTGCCACCACTGTTACGAAAGACGGGGCGACGCCAACACGGTCCCGAAGGCGCCACTGCTTCGGACTCCGCCGGGAAGGTCACCAGCCGTTTGGTAGCGTAGGTTTCTCAGCTCGCGACTGCTTCTGCGCAGAGCTGATAGACGAGCAGACGAGACGACGGTGAGTTAACAAGGTTTATGTACAGTAAAGACATAGAGGCGTTACAAATTCGGCACTAAGGCCGACAGCTTAGAGACTCGGACAGCCGAGCTCTCTTCTCTGATACATAGGTCTACTGCTCGCGCCGCGCCGCCAGGCTTTTTTATATGCACCGGGTGGATTGTTTGAGTGACCAAATGTCCAATCAGAAACGCCGCTCGTCGTGAGGTCAGAATCCTCCAATGGTGTCGCCGCTGGGCCGTGTCATTCTCATCGAATCCGGAGCCGCTGCGCGTGCTTGCAGTCAAGGACGAGTGGCGTCACCACGCATTGCGTAAGACTCGCCAGACAGGAAGGCGCCGATAGCTTCGACGGGCTGAGAGAGTTCGCAGGTGCGTGAGAGACCTGTGCCACCGCGTGATGACGCCATTGAGGTGATTGCGTCAGGCGGGCTCGATTGCTGGCCTTGACGCAGATTGCTTTTGCAGAGGCATCGGCGTTCAGTGCGGACTCCCAGGCGTAACAGTATATATATATATATATATATATATATATATATATATATATATATATATATATATATATATATATATATATATATATATATATATATATATATATATATATATATATAGTTTAGTGGCGAATTGAAGCAAACGCGTATTACTCGTACTCAGGCTATTCTTTATTTCTTCCTATACTAATTAATATTTTCTTATAACCTATTGTTTAAACTAATGGCTGGAAACCCAAAATATGAACACTGAGATGTAGCGCACTCTCAGAAACCACCGACTAAACTGTTTCCTGTACGATACGTCTAGCACTGTTATTTTTTCCGCGTTGTAAAGAAATCCCATTGCAGCACTATAGCAGTGCGCTCGCGGTCCATCACACGGCTTCGAAAGAACGTATCGCTTCAACAAGTGCTTCTGTAGCATTCGGAAGATACCGGTCCCTGCTGGAGGACGTCATGAACTCCAAGCCTCACATTTCAAGGATTTACGCTACACTAGTTTTTCCACGCTGTCCTAACCGTCATAATAGTAGGCGAAACCTTGATTTTGTTTACAGGTGCAAGATGGAAGCCACGCACTTCAACCGACTGCTATGCAACTACTGCAGGCGCTCCAGGAAAGTTTTTTTCGTCGATCATGGTCTCCACTGGCTGCCTCTGACACGTGTGTTGGCAGCTGATGGTCTTCATCTGAGCTTTGAAGGTGTGGCATCATCGCCAGCCACATTCGCAAACACTTCTGCAAACACTTTCAAGGAACTACTTCATCATGACGCGACTGCCCACCTTGCAAACCCCCACAACGCTCCACGCAGATGTCTCCCACTTGAGGCCAACAAACGTCCCCAATGAGCGCTACACACTCCGCTTCTTCAAGCCAAGACACAACCCGGAAAAACCGAACTGAGGCTCCCGCCATCGTGGGTCATCGCTACTCTACCCGCCGAAACGCCAGTCGAGGAAGTGCGACCGACTGACGGCAGGTACCTGCGTATAAAGGCAATGTTTCAAGCCTTCCTTCACGAGAGTTTTTAGAAGCTAGAAAAATTGTTGAGAAAAAACTTCGTTGCGAGCTACACGTATCCTGACTTAGGAGCTACTTGAATTCTCCGGTAGTCCCGAAAGGTTTACGGATAAGATTTAAACCAGCTACTTGCGAACTTTCGGTCTCTAACAAAGCCAAATGACAAGAAGTGTTAAGTAAGGCGTCCTTAGTTTCCATGCACATTATTATTGACCATTATAAATCTTGCACGCAAAACGTTCAGCATAGGGAAGCTCGCCTGTTAAATAAGCTAGGCCAGCATGAGCTATGAATGTTCAATTGCCTATGAAGAACATAAGGGAAACACGTTAAACACAACTAAACAGAAGTTATACGTGATGGTTTAAGTACCCACGAGCGCGAATTGGAGGGGATCAAACGCGCCGCAATACATTCTAATGATTTGAAAGACCAGTCCTCTCAAAGTGGTAGCAGCGTTGTAAACCTTTAGAAATTAGTTCTTTCGAATGAACAAGTGGATGCTTTGGTAAGGGGCCTCAACTTTTGCCCCGCATCAGGTAACTTCAATGAGTTTCAACTTCTGAAGCATCTACACAATTTTCCCCGTAGTTTGCGCCCCAGAAAATACTATCATAACCGCCGAAGCCCTAATGAAACCCAACCTGCACTACCGACAATAAGAGAATGAACACCTCCACCACATCGCGACAGATGCCTAGACATTTACATAAACGCTGTACAACGGGACATTTTGGCTGCCTATAAGAAAACCGTGCCTTACCACTACAACTGGTCTGAAAAAGAAAAGGTCGCTCTCGAAGAATTGTCAACAAATCGTGACATCGTCCTTAAACCCGCTGATATGGGGGGGGGGGGCAGTTGTAAGTCTCAACGCGGTTGATTATATAAAGGAGGCCGACAGGCCACTTTGAGACGCCACGTTTTACAAAGCTTTGCCCGGCGATTTTACCAGCAAATTTAAATCTAAGCTTAAGGACGAACTTACGTCTGTACTAGAACATGGTAAATTGGATAAAAAAACAGTCCGCTCTTTGGTGCCACTCAGTCCCGTAGCGAGAAGATTTTACATGCTTCCTAAAATTCACAAGCAGAATAATCTCGGCCGCGCCATCATTTCTGGAATTGGCACCATCACCGAAAATTTATCTCGCTACGTTGACTCCCTCATAATCAAGATTACAGCCACATTTCCGTCATTCATCAAAGACACCAACCATTTCCTTCAAGAAATGGTAGATCTTTATGTTCCACCTAGTTCAATGTTAGCAACACTGGATGTAGCATCACTATACACAAACATACCACGTAAAGATGGTATTTCTGCAGTAATAAAGGCCTATGAAAGTTCGCCTTTTGACAAACCTATTAATAAAGAAGCGTTTGGTACTCTTTCGAAACTTATCTTTGAATTAAACAATTTTGAGTTTAATAACATTCACTACGAACAAGCCAACGGCAACTCAAAGGGTACGAAAGTAGGCCCTAACTAGGCCAACATTTTCATGGGCATTCTGGAAGGCGAATTCTTAGGTACAACCACGATTCAACCTCTCTAATAAAGCCGCTTCATTTATAATACTTTTCTTGTCTGGACGCATGACAAAGCAAGTCTGCGTAGTTTTATTCAAACGTTTAATGATTTCCATTCGTCTAGTAGGTTCTCGCACCGATTTTTGCACACTTCTGTAAATTTTATCGATATCACAGTCACAATTTCCAAAGAACAACTTGCCACAAAGCTGTTCCGCAAGCCCACAGACCGACATCAACTCCTGCATTTTCAGAGCGGCCACCCCCGGCATTGCAAAACAGGAATCCCTTATAGCCAGGCTCACCGTTTTAAACGATTGTGCTCTGACGATGAAGATTTCATTGAAAATTGTAATAGGCTCAAATGTTCTCTAGTAAAAAGAAAATACCCAGAAAAACTAATAGACGATGCCATAACTCGAGCCGACCAACTTAACCGCCCCGAGATTCTGAAAAGAAGTGACGGGAACGATAGCTCTGTTCAAAATAATCTTGTTCTAACATTTTCATCATCAGCTCCTAAAGTCTCTGCTATATTGAAACGGCACCACATCTTAACACAAAGTGATTGATTAATTGATATGTGGGGTTTAACATCCCAAAATCACCATATAATTATGAGAGAGGCCGTAGTGGAGGGCTCCGGGAATTTCGACCTCCTGGGGTTTTAGAACGTGCACCAAAACCTGAGCGCACGGGCCTACAACATTTCAGCCTCCATCGGGAATGCTGCCGTCGACGCCGGGATTCAATCCCGCGACTTTCGGGTCAGCAGCCGTGTACCTTAGCCACTAGACCACCGCGGCGGGGCTTAACACAAAGTGATAAACATAAAAAAAATCTTTCCTGGGCCACCTTGTGTTGCTTACCGACGGTCAAACAACCTTCACGACATGTTAACGTCATAAAAGATTGATGCCCGTAAAGAGCGGGCCGGCGCACCTTGCAATAAACTGCGTTGCAAATTATGTGTGCACATGCGAACCACGCAAAACGTTGCGTGCACGTCACCGGACTTTAGATGAAAGATTCGTGGTAGATTTGACGGCGACACTTATAATGCCGTGTACATGTTGTAATGTAGTGCCTGTTTGAAACAATATATTGGTCACACAGAAACTCCTTTAGGAATACGCTTTAATAACCACAAATCTCATGTAAATTATTTCCCTCATCTACCGCTACCACGGCACGTTCGTATGCCAGGCCTCGTTAAACCCCACATATCAATCAATCGTATGCCAGGCCACTCTTTCGACCAAATGAAAGCAACCATTCTTGAATCTGGTTTCCACTCAAGTCATGATCGCGAACTCCGGGAATCATATATGGCCCCGCCGCGGTGGTCTAGTGGCTAAGGTACTCGGCTGCTGGCCCGCAGGGCGCGGGTTCGAATCCCGGCTGCGGCGGCTGCATTTCCGATGGAGGCGAAAATGTTGTAGGCCCGTGTGCTCAGATTTGGGTGCACGTTAAAGAACCCCAGGTGGTCTAAATTTCCGGAGCTCTCCACTACGGCGTCTCTCATAATCATATAGTGGTTTTGGGACGTTAAACCCCACATATCAATCAATCAATCCGGGAATCATACCTGATATTCAAGTTTAATACTTTAGCAGGTGGTATCAATGAGGATGCAGGCACATTGACGTGCCTTCCTTCTACGTACGTTATCTTGGTCAACAGTACAACAAGCGTACGCTAGCCTGCTTGTTTATCACAGCCGATTATTTGGACAGTAGAACTTTTCTTTTCAGAGTACGCTCTGCTGAGAATGTATACAAGTGAAAAAAGTGATCTGTTTATATATATTGTTATTACTTGTCATCTGAAACGCGTATAATTTACATACTATCTTTGTAAGAAAACTATGCCATTTGTAATGCCGCGATTTACACGTGTATCCCGCAAGGCCGTATCACTTGCCAAAGACTGACACAGGGTGAATTCACACAGTGCTGTATAGATATAGTTTTTATTACTTAAAACCGTTTTTGTGCTCACACAGAATAGCCTTGTTCGTTATATTAGGGTACGTGTTTTTGGGGGGCCTCGATCATTGACGTATATAAGTACGTGATTTCGATGCTCTGTATTCCCAGACGAAGGCCGGTCCCATGGCCAAATCGTCGGACTAAATTGTGCGTTCGTTGTGTGAATGACGCTTCGTTATACACACACACACACACACACACACACACACACACACACACACACACACATATATATATATATATATATATATATATATATATATATATATATGCACTTCAGAGGCGAATTGAAGCAAACGCGTATTACTCGCACTAGCCTGTGGGTACTCAGGCTATTTTTTATTTCTTCCTATACTAATTAATTATTACTTCCATATAACCTATTTTTTAAAATAATGGCTGGAAACCCAAAATATGAACACTGAGATGTAGCGCACTCTCAGAAACCACCGACTAAACTGTTTCTGGCAGCCAGGCAGGAACTCGTGTCACGAGTTCAATCTTCGACCGAATCGTACGTCACCTATATCCAAGACGCGCTCGCCTTGTGCCGCAAGGTCGACAAAGACATGACAGAACTAGACAAGGTCAGCAATGTCTTGAATGGCACAGCTAACAATGCTTTCAACATTCTAATTTGTAAGAACTGTTTAACCACTGACTCAATTGTCAGTGAATATCGGTGGTTCGAACAAGCCAAAAGCTGAAGAATCACTCGACCCTTCACTCGACTCCTGAACACCGCTGCGACTTCTTCCTGCGAGGATCCCGCGGCGCCGCGTCCATTTGCGAATTCTCCCAACATCACAATGATTGAACGCCAGGAGCTTAAACCCATGGCTCCCTTCCATTATCAGCCTCATGTGCCAGACAACTTTGCTACAATATCGCTTGTTCAAGCCATTGTGCGACAGCAGTTTGCCAACATGGGCGTATTAGTTCCCCAAATTTGCAGTCACACACCCCAGCCCACAAATCCTATCGCTCAAAACGCTTACTACCCCGCCACCACACTTGTTGCTGCTACCGCGTCAGTCCCGCGGTTCTCATCACGCTACCGAATTCTATCAGAGAGGCGCACACAAGATGATTGACTGATATGCTTCTAGGCTTGCTATCGTGTTGGCCACATTTCTCACCACTGCCGCAACAGATGGTCTTCCCGGCAACGTTCTCTAGACGACCATCGACAGGATTGTTGGCAATATTTGCCACCTTGTTTTGCCGATGACCACCTTCAGGACCTCTCACCTAGCCATTCTACGCTGTCCTCAGAACCAACCTACGCTGATGTCGTCGCCTAGAGAACCCGGTCCAGCCGCTCGACAGTCCTTCAGGGTTGCCCGCTCCGCTCTTTTCAACGCCGTCGGTCTCCGTCACCGGCGTATTCGGGGCAGTTCTCGGGAACTAACAGATGCAGCTCCTGGAGGTCGCTGCATTGACGACTCGGACTGAAAAACTTCAACAACCACTAATTTCAGACGAAATTTACTTGGTGTTCTCATCAATGGCTTGACCGCTACAGCTCTAATAGACACCAGTGCCCACATATCCATTATGAGCTCACGTCTTCGAACCCCGCCTGAAGAAAGTTCTTACCCCTGCTATGTCTTCGACTGCGCGAGTAGTCGACGGCAGCCGAACATCAGTTCTTGGTATGTGCACTGCCGGCGTTACTGTTGCCGGCCTTCCTTATTCAGTCCTTTTCACTGTTCTAGACGCTTGTCCACACGACGTGATTCTCGGCATTGATTTCTGGAGCGCACACTCAGCCCTCATCGATTGTTCAACTGGAACTTTGCGGCTAGAGTTGCCTTCGTACTGTGAAGTCCCTTCGGCAACTTGCACACGGCTACGGTCCGTGGAGTGACTACGATTACCGCCTCAGGCCACTGTGTACCTTTCTATGTCGCCGTTTCCACCTGTTCCTGATGGCGATTGCCTGGCAGCTCCACTCATTGACCTGATTCTTACCCAGAACATTATACTTCCTCATACTGTAGTGAGGATCAGCGACAACAAGACACCTCTTCCTGTCCCCAACTTCTCTGTGTCGATCCAGGTCATTTGTCAAGGTATCGCCCTAGCAGATTTTTTCCACTCTGGAGCAATGTACTATTTCATCTTTCATTCTTGACATCAAGGCCATAGCCGAACCTGTCGCTGCCGCGCAGAATGGAGCTTTCCTGGACAAAATGATCTCAAGTGACATGTCACCGTCCCGAGTTGAAGCGCTCCGTTGTCATCTAGTTTCTTATTTCGACATTTTTGGCATCTACGACCGTTCCTAGGCCACACGAGCATCGTAATCCACCGTATCGACACTGGCGACGCCAGTACCCTTCACAAGCGTCCTTACCGTGTGTCTCATTCAAAGCCCCGAATAATCCAGAAGGAGGTAGAGAAGATGCTCGACAAAGACGTCATAAAACCTTCAACTAGTCCTTGGGAATCACCTGCTGTGCTTGTTAAAAAGGACAACATCTAGCGGTTCAGCGTCGACTATCAACATCTCAATGGAATAACCAAGAAGGATGTCTCTCCTCTACCTCGAATTGATGATGCACTTGACTGACTCCACGGTGCCAAGTGTTTTGCTTCACTCGACCTACGATCTGGATACTGGCGAATTTCAGTCAATGACTGAGATAGCGAGAAGACAGCATTCATTACTCCCGACGGGCTTTATCAATTTAAAGTCATGCCTTTTTTGTTGTGCCATGCGCCTGCAAATTTCGAAGTCATCATGAACTCCCTCCTTCGCGGTTCTAAATGGTCGACGTGCGTGTGCAATCCTAGACGATGTCGTTGCTTTCTCCCCAATCGTTGAAAGCCATCTTTCATGTTTCGTTTCTACGGCCATTCTTGACATTTTTCACTGTGCTGGCCTCCAGCTTAACGCGTCAAAGTTCACATTTAGACGTCGTACACCAGTTGCGTCAACAAGGTGACTAAGCTACTTGGCCACCTTGTTGACGCTACTTATGTACGACCCGACCCTGACAAAATCTGTGCTGTACGCGAGTTCCCGGTCCCACGTTGCACTCAAAAAGTCCGCAAGTTTTTGGGGCTCTGCTCGTATTACTGCCGTTTGGTTAGGAACTTCGCGGAAATTGCTCGACCCCCGACGAATTTTTTCAGAAAGAACGTGGCTTTTTCTTGGCGTGGAGACTAAGAATATTCCTTTCCGTCGCTCATTTCTGCACTTATTTTGACCCAGCCGCTCGAACAGATCTTTCCACCGACGCGAGTGGCCATGACATAGGGCAGTACTCGTTCAAATGCAGAACGGCAAAAACCGTGTCATAGCGTACGCTAGCCGTTAACTTTCCCAGTCGAAAAGGAACGATTCCATTACTGAGCGGGAGTGCCTGGCTCTCGTCTGGGCTATCGCTAAATTCCGTCCTTAGCTATACGGACGGCCCATTTGCAGTCTTCATAGACCACCATGCGCTCTGCTGGCGGTCAACACTTTAGGATTCAACAGGAAGACTCGGGCGATGGTCATTGCGATCGCAGGAGTACACGTTCTCGGTAGTGTATAAGTCCAGAGCTTCACAGCCGATCCGACTTTTTATCTCGACACCCTGTTGATTCACCCAACTCCTCTGAATAGGGAAGCCGATGTCAACATCCTTGCCATAACCGATTTTCCGCGCATGGCTGAAGAACAACGCCGAGATCCATCGCTGCTGTCTATGATTGACCATATTAAATCTGGCCATAAAGACAATTCACTGAGCCTGTTTTTGCTTTAAGACAACCTTCTGTACCACCACAACATACAGCGCGTTGGCGCAGAACTTTTGCTCGTCGTCCCACGTCATATGCGCAAGGCCATCTTGCAAGAACTTCACAATACCCCAACATCTTGACATTTAGGTGTCTCTAGAAGCTACGAACGCGTCCGCCCACGGGTATTCTAGAAGTGTCTTTATCGTTCCTTTCGCCGCTACGGTGCAGCGTGTGACCTGTACCAGCGCTGGAAGAAGCCCATATATACATCTCTCCCCGCCGGTCACTTTCAAACGGTTGAATTCCCATCCAAGCATTTTCATAGGTGGGGGATGGTGGATTTGATAGGTCCCTTCCCAACATCACCAACGGGAACCAAATGGATAGCAGTAGCTACGAATTATGCCAGTCGGTATGCATTTACTCGAGCGCTACCAACCAGCTGCGCTAAAGACGTCGCCGATTTTCTTCTCTACGACATCCTTCTTCAGCATGGTGCTCCTTCTCACTTCCTCCCGGACCGCGGCCGCTGCTTCCTGTCTCGTGTGGTTGACGATCTCTTTAGATCCCGTGCTACGCGGCACAACTTTACGACTTCTTACAATCCTCAGACTAACGGACTTACTGAACGCCTTAATCGCACACTGACACACATGCTTACAATGTACATTTCTGACGACCACACCGATTGGGACACTGTCCTCTCGTTCGTATAGTCTTCGCCTACAGCTCATCGCGTCAAGAAACTGCCGGCTACTCACCAGTTTATCTACTGTTTGGCCGTAATCCCTTTGGATAATTTGCTGCACACGACCCTCCGTCCACCACTTTGTACGCGCAAGATGCATTTTCTCGTGCTCTCGTCGCACGTACAGCAGCCCGCGCCAGCTTACCTTCGTCCCAGCGGGCACAAAAGTCGCTCTACGACCGCCCACATAGGGATGTCGATTTTCCTCCGGGCTTTCTCGTGCTGCAGTGGCTCCCATGCCACCATGTCGGCCTCTGTGAGAAACTTTTATTGCGATACGTTGTACATTACTGATTTCTGCGCCAGGTGACAGTTGTTACCAATGAAATTTCCCCTACTACGAACCCGACTGGTACATCCAGAACTGACATTGGGCAAGTTTCTCGCCTGAAGCTCTATCACAGTTACATGTCCGTCTAATAACAGGAGGTACTGGGACGGTGCTTTGCTGCCCGGGGTAATGTCACGGGTATAGAAAGTTACCTCAGGTACGGGCGCCGAAACGACACAGAAGGAATGAAGACGACGATGTTGTTGTGAGGCTGTGTCTGAGCTGCCCCGTTGTCCTAAATCCTTGCGCGCTCTGTGCAGTGTTAGCCCAACCGGCATTAACTTACTAAAAACTCCCGGTTACAATATATATATATATATATATATATATATATATATATATATATATATTTAGTATACCTCAAAGGCCCCAGTCGGGGTATTACATGAGGGATGGGCATAATCAGCAACATATTAACGACTCAATCACGGTCTTGAATACATGTGGATCGGAGTGGTGCATGGCGAAGGCAGGCAAGTTGTTCCAGTCCCGGGCGGTTGCAACAAAAAAAGAGCGAAGGTGGGCAGTAGTTTGTGCTGGCGGCGGGGATGGTTTGTACGGCTGGACAATCGATGAGCAGGCAAGATGGCTGGAACGTTGAAAGGAGCGTGATAAAATGTGTGAAAAAGACAGAGCCGAGATATATGACGACGTGATTCTAGGTTGTTGAGGTGGCCACGAGTTTTAAGTTCGGAAACGCTGGAACGATAAGAGTACACGGAGTAGATGAACTGGGCTGCGCGATTTTGTACAGATTCGAGAAAGTTAGATAGAATAGATTGATGAGGGTCCCAAACCGAGCATGCGTACTCCAATTTAGGGCGAACAAATGTGGTGTAAGCTAACAACTTCTCTGATGAGGGAGCAAGTTTTAAATTCCTACGACGAAAACCCAGCGCACGATTAGCGGAGGATGCTACGTTCTTAACGTGAGTGGACCAGGTGAGGTTGCTTGAGAATGTTACGCCGAGGTATTTATAGGATTCTGCTGTTTAGATTGTAGAGCCCGAAATGGTGTAAGTCGCTTGCTGGTAATGTTGCTTACGGTGAAATGATATTAGCGATGTCTTATTTACGTTTAAAGACATTAGCCAGTCGTTACAATAAGGTTAATACAATACAATACAGTCGTTACAATAAGGATTCAATAAGGTTAAGGTCGTTTTGAAGTATAGCAATATCGGTAGGGTTTTTTATTGGACGGTACACGACGCAATCATCTGCAAACAGGCAAATATTTGATAAACTGTTAGCTGGGAGGTCATTTATATAAATTAAGAAAACTAGGGGTCCGAGTACTGTGCCCTGTGGGACGCCAGAGATTACGGGAAGATGGTTAGATGAATGGTTGTTAGCGAACACAAATTGTTGCCGATTAGTCAGAAAACTACAAATCCAGTTGAACGTCGATGTATTAATGTTTAAGCAAGAAAGCTTGAGGAGTAGCCGTAGATGCGGAACTTTGTCAAATGCTTTTTCAAAGTCTAAAAAGAGGGCATCGGTGGGTATATTTAGGTCAACGCTAGAACTGATGTCATTGTAGAATGAAGCAAGTTGTGTGTCGCAGGATAATCCTGAGCGAAACCCATGTTGACAATGATGAAAGAAGTTGTGGCGGTTTAAGAAATTGAGGGTGTTAGAGTAGATCACATGTTCCATTAGTTTAGAGCAAATGCTAGTGAGCGAGATGGGACGATAGCTGCTAGGCTGGGATGGAGGGCCCTTTTTAGGGACTGGTACAATCTTACCCACTTTCCAGTCTTCCGGCACCACTCCTGAAGACAGTGATTGCTGAAAAATATGGCATAATATCACACTGACAATGGGTTGTGTGTTATTTAACATTTTAGCGTTGATGCCATCGGCGCCACAAGAAGATGTAAGCTTTAATGAGTCGATTAATTTAGCAATGTCCTGTTGATAAAACGTGATGTCCGGCATCATGTCGTAATCACGAGGATGGAATGAAGGTAAGTTGCCGTTAGGTTCGATAGTGAACAAAGTTTTGGGACGTTAAACCCCACATATCAATCGATAGTGAACATGGAAGAGAAAAAATGATTAAGTTGTTCGGCGGCTTCATCGTCGGGGATCGGAAGGTTATGATTATCAAACAGTGCCAGTGGTTGGGAATTTTGAGGGTTGATAACGCTTCAAAATTTCTTCGGGTTATTGGTCAGCATGGCCGGCAAAGTCTGCGAGTAAAAAGAACGTTTTTCTTTCATAGCATGCGTGCTGAATGCTTTTTCCGCAGCGTAGTAGTTGTTCCATGCAGAAATGTTATTTGATCGTTTTGCTGATCTAAAAAGTCTTTTCTTTTTATTATTGAGTCGTTTTAGTGTAGCTGTGAACCATGGGGACGTCTTTTTTTTGGTGACGGTAATGGTGGGCACGTATTTTATGAACAGGTCATGGATTTTATTTTTGAAGAGCAACCAATTAGTCTCGACAGAGCGCTGCGAAAAATCGGCTAGCAGGCAAGTAGCGAATTCTGCAAATTCATTGTTTAGGGCGGAATAGTTTCCTTTGTTATACAATGTTATCGTTTTTGTTATTTTAGACGAGCGTGTTAGTTGGCAGAGGTAGGTACCATGAATCACTGAATGGTCACTTAAGCCAGGCAAGAACGTCATCTTGGAAACCTTGTCAGGCTCGGAAATGAGGATAAGATCTAGAGTATTGGAGGAGGTAGAATTTTGACGTCTGGGTTCAGTGACGAGTTGCGTTAGTCCAAATGTTAGGCATCAGTTGACAAAATCGCTTTGAGGACCGTGTTTGGCGGCTGTGCTTGCCAGATTATTCCACGAAATTGCTGGAAAATGAAAATCACCGAAGAGAAGTATCGGATAATGACGGAAAGTTTTAGTTACAGAGTGAATAGCCACGTGGAAACTCGGTACAAAAAGGGGGTCAAGACCGGGAGGGCGGTAACAAACTCCAATTATCGTGGGGGAATAAGAAGCATTGCAGAGAATGAACGTGATTTCTAAGCATGAGGACACACGAATTTCTGTACATTGAAGGCTTTTATGACTGCCTATCAGCACTCCACCTCCACGTTTGTTAGTGCGGTCACGTCGAAAAATGTTGAAGTCCGGGAAATATTGTAGCATCTCTGAGTCTCCTATTGAAGGGTTAAGCCAAGTTTTGGTTATTACGAACAAATCTGACTCTGAAGAGCTAATTAGATTTTGTAAGCCATCAACTTTCGGAATAATGCTTCTAATGTTAGTATAAAGAAATGAGAATGATTTCCTGGTTGGAAGAGTACGGCTGGGGCCTATGTGTTTGACGGGCGCAGAACGACTTTGTTAGTATTGTGATCGTAAAAGAAAGTTTTGTTGCCAATGATAAGCTTGTCATGACGGAGTTTGTAAGGTTGCTGCTGTGCCCTTCCAAAATCACCGAGAAGTTTTCTGGCTTTAAGTGTGTTAGGTGAATAGTCCTCCGATATGCGATAGCTCGAACCTTTTAGCTTGCACCCACTCGACAGTACGTTCTCCCTAACCTTAAAGTGTGCAAATTTAAGGATGACTGGTCGGTTTTTGTTAGCATTATATTTACCTAAACGATGAGCCCTTTCTATATTCATTGCGTCAAGACTGATTTCTAATTCTTTGCTACAAAATTTGAGCACAGAGGCTTCCGATTCGGCCGCCCCGCCGCGGTAGTCTAGTGGCTAAGGTACTCGGCTGCTGACCCGCAGGTCGCGGGTTCAAATCCCGGCTGCGGCGGCTGCATTCCCGATGGAGGCGGAAATGTTGTAGGCCCGTGTACTCAGATTTGGGTGCACGTTAAAGAACCCCAGGTGGTCTAAATTTCCGGAGCCCTCCACTACGGCGTCTCTCATAATCATATAGTGGTTTTGGGACGTTAAACCCCACATATCAATCAATCAAATCCGATTCGGCCCAAGTTTCACGCTCGCGATCTTTTAAACCAAAAAGAACAAGGTTCGATCGACGTGCTCGGTCTTCAAAGTCATCCAATTTCCAATTTGGTCATGATTCCAGTGACATCTTGTGCATTTATATATATATATATATATATATATATATATATATATATATATATATATATATATATATATATATATATATATATATATATATATATATATATATATATATATATATAGGCCCGAATTCCCATACCCTACTGCTTGTGCCCCAACTTTACACATGACCGTTATCCTACTGTAATCAAGAAAATTATAGTTCACCTAAAATTTTCACAGGACTGCTGCAAATGCTGCCTATACTACGGCCAGTAGAGATATTAAAGTTTACGTGTGCTCACGTAGACGTGATTAGTAACCAATAGCAGCGCTGATACACTGAGTGTGTATGGGAATGACAACGATTACTGTGATATGATTTAACCAAATATTTGTGGTGCACCGTAGACAAAAAAAATAAATGACAAAAGGCAGAATGGGGTGCCAGCCCCATCCTGTTTGGCACTTTATCCTGTCTTTCTACGTTTCTTCTTCTTTCTCTTAGTTGCACCACAAATATTTCGTTAAGCTACGTACAAGCTATTTGTAAAGCAGTGAAAAAAATCACGGCATATCCACGGAGTGCATGATGATGAGTCGGGCGAAGCGGCCGTCCGTCCGTTCGTTCTTGCTTCCCTCCGTCCATCCGTACATGTGTCCGTCCGTCTGTGCGTCCAACCATGTGTCCGTCTATGCGTCTGTCCGTCCATGCATCTATCCATCCATCCATTCATGCGTCCGCCCATGCATGATCTCTGTCTGTCTATACGTCCACCCGTCCGTCTATCTAGCGAAGTACCGCCATTTCGCTTCCTTTCATCATATATTCAGCATATAGAAGTACCGCCATCCAGTGGACATTCCAAGAGCTAAACGAGAGGTGGCACTTGCGAACATTCTTACGGCCTGCGCTTCGTGTCTACTTCCCACCTTTCACCACCTCTAGTTCACGCGTATATACTAGTTCCCTATATTCATGGCACTGCGGGCCAATCCTCGCTAAACCTCGCTAAAACCAAAAAAATTACGCCTCACCTGTTTAACGTGGCAACCCTTCCTGGTCAGATAGTTCTTAAAGTGTGTCCTTCTGATACTAGTTTTTTTAGTAAGCATCAAATTCAAGGCAAAATTTATTGGAGATGAGGTCATCAAAACTCGTCTCTAAGTTATTTATTCAGAAACAACTATTTTTTTATTTACGAATAATGTGAGCAGGCTTTCTCCTCAATCAAAAAGGGTGCTTTAGTCCGGCCGTGGAGGTGGCCACCCACTACTACTACTACATACATCACGGACCCGCGACCCACGGCATAGGGAGCTTCTCCCCCAATATCAACACGTAGTTATGGCATGTAGTCAGTAAATACCACATTTACTTCTACAGTGAGGGCTGTTATGATGATCACAAGGGTAGTTTTTGGCGTCGTAGTTGTCCGCTGGTGCTCGTGTGCGTAAACCCTATCGTACGAACTAGGAGTAAAATTAAGTAAACGTAATAGACGTTAAGGACACAATGGGACTCGAACCCGGGTGTCCTGCGTGCCAATCCGGTATTCTGCCACTGAGCCGTGCAGGTGTTTGGAACTAAGTTGGAAGCAGGCCTGATGTCGGGAAAGAAATCTCGTTAATATTAGTAAAAAAGTGTTTTAGAATACGGCCAGGCGTCACCTAATGCGAATCTCATAATGAGTAAGTTGTTGAACGCCCCGATCCCTTGCAAGCGCCTCAGGCATAACTTTTCATGGCCGTCAGCAGTGGCGTACCAACTCTTTTACGAGTGGTGGGGGGCAAATGTACCTCACTCGTCACCAAGAATATATATATATATATATATATATATATATATATATATATATATATATATATATATATATATATATATATATATATGGAGAGAGAGAGAGAGAGAGAAGTTCATGGACACGCCCGCAGTAGTATATGAAATTGCCATCACAGAGCTGACACGACGCGCTTTCTTAGATACTAGGAAGTTTTAAGCCCAATTTCCGCGTCAAAAATACAACGTTCATCTTGCTATCACGGATATTTCTCCGATTGTGCTTTGGCAGTTAACATCTAGATACCACAATGGTTTGTCTAATAAACTTACCATGGATGTTAGTCGTCGGTATGGAGATGTACCAAGCGTCAACGAAAATACACCCAAGTTACACGGGGTATTGCTGCCAAACACCAAGACATACATTCGGAAAACCCTTCTCTATGAATGAACAGTAAATATTTTGTTACCCCTAGAAAGGCACATTTTACTTTCGAATTATAGGTCGATTACCGTGACGGAGGGCTCAACCACGTTTTTTCAACGAGTGATTGCTGCTCGATTTTTTTATCAGGTATTACACTTTCTTGCATATATTCAGGCTTGTGTGTGTATTATAATTTAGTCTCAACACTATTTTTGCAGCGTGCAACAGATAACATTATTGCTATTGTTCTATTACTGTTGTTACCTTATTATCAACTTCTCAACCTTTTCATTTAAAATTGTATAGTTTGTAGTGTTACGGGCATACTAAATTGTTTACACTCATCGTATCTCTATTGACATTTCTAAAAGGGCCCCAGGCACATGCATAAATACGCCAATACAATCAATTTAAATATTTTTTTCTTTGGAAAAACCAATTTTAGGCGATTATAACGTCAAACTACCCGCATTGCTTCATATCAAAAGGTCGTTAGCTGTATTTGGTGTTTGTAAACAGTCTTTGTCAAGCACACAGCACCAGTTTGTTAGGCGAGGCGAAAATTGACGCGAAAATTATCCATCGCGTAATGACCACTGATGAACGACCACGTAAAATTTAATTCGATTCGGCATATTGTTTACCTTTTGTTCTTCAGCATTTAAAATTTTCTGTGTGCCACAAACTCGCCTGCTTGTTAAAAGGTATCATGAAGCTGGAGAGCATCTCCTTGTAAATGCAATTCAAGTAGGCTAGCTGCCAATTACATATGGAGGGGCTATTTATTGGAAGTGGCGAGATGGATTAGTAGCACAATAAAATATTTCTATTTGAAGCGTAATGGTGTTTAGTAGGTTGTGTGCTTATATATCTCTGTGAGCTCACACTCTCTGACAAAAAGAGAAATAGAGAGAAACAAGCAGCGCGGCACGTGTGTGCTTCTTTGCTGTCCGAGATGTATTTTAACTAAGCCTCCATTGTGCTAAAAACCATGGTCTCACCTTCTGCCTTGTCCGGGGTCAAGTTGTGGGGCAAGCTTAAAAGCGGAGCTTTCTACTGAGCCCAAGTCCACTGCTTTATTCATGGCTCTTTGCAAGCTAGCGCTATGGCTCCAAGTTACTGTAAGCAAGGCTGATCAGGCTTATGAGAGGTTAAAGCGGAAACAATTTTTGGCGTTTCAATACGGAAAACCTAAACATCAAGAACGATTGGTCAATTATTCGGCTCACAACTGCTTCGACATAGCAGCGGTGACGATATATCCATTTCGAAGAAAATTATTTTCTGGAAGCAGTAAATGTTTTTACCGGTTTAAAAAAAAGTTTGCTCGTTCTCATCTGTAACTGCTTCAACAAGTCACATCCCGTGTGCTCAGATTTGGGTGCACGTTAAAGAACCCCAGGTGGTCAAAATTTCCGGAGCCCTCCACTACGGCGTCTCTCATAATCATATAGTGGTTTTGGGACGTTAAACCCCACAAATCAATCAATCAATCAACAAGTCACAGCAGAATAAAGGCATGAACAAAGGATGTAATATTATAGGGCCCCTGTTCAGCGCTTGCCTGTTCTGCATTACTACAGATGAAGACTCGAAAGCATCGCATAGGCGGCCCACACTGCAAAAAGCCTACAAGGAAAATTAGCACAGCGGAAATGTCGAAATTTCACTACGTTGTAACATTGCCTCGTAACTTTTTCATTCTCCCGTAAGAACGTAGATTACTGTTGTGATTCGCTTTTTGTTGGTTTTTCCAGCCTGCAGCCTAGAGGGACCACTGTCTAAAGGGGGGGAGGGGGCTGAGCCCATCCAACTTTCCCATAGCAACCACTAACTGAAACGTATAAGCAAATGTGATACACTGGAGGCTGTGCGGTTGACAAAGGGGAGTTATTTCCTGCCATTTGCTTGGTCGTGCACAAACAACAGTTGTTCAGAAGTGCTCATTGAGCAAACTTAAAAGACTGCAGTAAACGTGGAGCTGGTTTATACCAGAGGGTTTCAACAAGCGCACACCTCGATACAATACCAACGATGGGAGGTATGGGAACATAGCAAACTTCTACGAGCTCGTTAAACATCCACTTATTGGTTCTCATTGGTGGTTATACAAACAGTGCTTTAAAGCAAATAAAACTGGAAAGCGTTACATTTCACTTTTTTTAGTGGGCTACGCCTCAATAGTTGACTGCATAGGATTTATAGCGGAACTAATAAAGCCTCGCCAATACGCTCCATCTGTCACAGTGCCCTGCTTGACAGAGCTACTCAGAGATTGGGTTCCTATAGATATGGCACGATTCAGAAAATACGACTGGAAGTAACGACTTCAGCCGGGACCCCTTGATTTACTTTCGCATCTCGAGCAAAGCATGGGCAAAAGCGTCACAACGTGGTGCACTTCAAGAAGAGGCTGTCGCGCATTCGGATGCCATGCAGGGTGCATTCATGTGATCGCACAAGAAAACAGGAACGCTGTTTCGCTTACCGGTCACGTCCTCTCCATGCTTTACATTCGCAAGGTAACAACAACACCCTTCCCTTCCTCATATCTACACACACGCACACGTTCTTACCGTGTGTAAAGGTAAGCGATGGTTGACTGAGTGGCGTCTTCAATCTACCGGTGCTTGGTCTCATTGAACCAAGACAGCGTTGCAGAAGATAGGGCGTTGGCATGAAGCAGCGGCTGGCATTTGTTAAGCGCTTGTGTAAACTGCTTGGTATTCATAAAGTGAACCGAATGACGGTCGGCGTATCCAAGACAGCTAGGTAATGGCAAACTGTTATGTCGGGTGGTCAGCATAGATTTGTGAGTGTTCTCCCGTAGACTCTTGAGTATGGGCACGAATGATGTCCTTTCATTTTCTCGCACGTGTATCCATCTGAAGGCAGCGTCCGACATTGTGTCACGGAAGGCGCAGCAACCGACTACAATGATAAAGAAGCGCGGTGTTGTTCATCTTCTAGACTGCTGCTATCGTTTGCAGTGAACATGCGCTACATGTTCGTCACTTCGTCATTCCCGTAAGGCGCGTGCCTCGGAGGAGGAAGGGTCATCGTGGGTGTTCCCGGCGAGTAGTCGCACAATACGTCGGGTGTGTGTGAAATAATGAGACTGTGCGAACACTGAAGATTGAGTGCCCTCGACTCACTCGGTGCATTTTGGTGCCGAAGCTTGGATGACGCTCTTTGAAAGAGAAAGAGATTTGAGGGAGGGCTATAGAGGTGCTGGCGCCAGACGAATAATGTGGATTCATTTTAATGCTTTTCATGTCCAGTTCATTTTTTTGGAAAATTGTGGAGCTATCTTTTACACTACAAGGTAGAAAGATAAATTACCTGTATCGGATCCACCGTGGTGGTCGTGGCACTCGGCTGCTGACTCGCAGGTCGCGGGATCGAATCACGGCCGCGGCGGCTGCATTTTTAATGCAAGAAAAATTGCTTGCGACGCGTGTGTTTAGATTTAAGTGCACCCTATAGAAACATAGGTGGTCAAAATTTACGGACCTTTCACTAAGCGTCTCATAACAATCTCGTGGTTCGGAATGTTAAACACCAACAATTTTTAATAAATAAATCACCTGTAAGCGCTTGTCTTCTCTTCCTTTCTGTTTATTCGTGCGCTTGAGCTGACAGTTATACCAAACCTGTAAGAGACGCTTCACCGTGTCGTGTGTTCATGTGAGTGTCCAAAGCTTTAAGTCAAATAGGTTGAGTATATAGCTCGATCGAATCGTATACCTACCTGTTCTGTAAACCAAAAGTGACAATTTCGTAAATAGAAAGGACAAAAATATATTCTCGGCATATTGTGTAGAAAGCGAAATTCATGGTGTAGTATAACTAGAAGAAAACTGCTATGGCAGGGCTTGGAAAGATCCCACTAAAACGACACTCCAAACAAAAGAGATACCGTGATTATTGGTGCTAATATGCTGTGACGTGTCTCGTTTTTTGTTTACGCTTTCCAGAGAGGAACTCGCCAGGCCAGAGCACGGTGACGTTGAATATCATGGTGCGTATACAGAGAGTGACACGTAAGTTGTGCGAGGTCCAATAACTTGCTAAGCACGCTTCGTTGGTTTCATGGTTTATGCACGCGTACGAAGAGAGGCACGAAATTTATAGAAGCGTGACGAATATTCAAGGGCTTCAACGTGAGATATATACGGCATATATACTAAGGTCACATGATTTAATGCTCAATGTCCCCTTATTCGGCGAAAGAGAATGCAAGAATGACATTGTAAACGGGCAGAGCTCTTCCACTTATTTTTTTATTGTGCGTTTCAAAAACACTTGTTATAGACTTTTCGAAAGCATCTGTTTTTATGCCTACGCGGTCTGTCGGAAAGGATTGCGTAGTGTACGAAAAAAAATAAATAAAACAGCGTAGTCATACATATATATCAATGTGGTCACGTTCAATAATAATTAATAATTCATTAATACTGCTAGCCCTGAAAAGGGCTGTCACAGGGCGAAAGTTACAAATAGTTTTCAGGTGAGATTTGCTACAAAGTTCTGTTGATAGTTTGCAGGGTTGTTACGAACATCATAGAGGAATATACAAAAAATGACCTCAGTTTCCAGAGTGCGAACACTGATTAGCATGCGGAGCATATATGTTGAACTGCGATAAATGTGGTTTGTAATTTGCGACATGCGCGTGTGTTATGAGTGAACATGAGTGAACACGAGTGAACACGCACGCACGTATGCTGCGAAAGATGATGTTTTTTGATGAGACGCGTTGGGTATTTTGAGCAAGATGGCTTTATGGTCCGTAAAGTTAAGGGTGAGTGGGTCTAATTGCAGCGGTCGAAGGTCGAAATTTGCAAAGACGTGGTCGATGGACGTCCCGCGAACCATGATCGGATGATGTTTGCCGTCGTGAGTAGCTCGTTTCAGTGAGTGCCGCGATTTCATGTAGTCGCCCACGCAATCGTCCTTGATGACGTCGACGTTTAAGTCGCCAACTATCACAAAGGGTCGTAGTTGCGGTCGTGGTTTCAGGTATTCTTCCACGGCTTCGTCGACGTACTTCTCAACGGTGGCATACATTTTCACCAGTGACATTGGACGTGGAGCGACCGCACAAACCAACCGACAAAAGGCGGCGCGCCCCGACACTCGGTTATTTATAGCGAGAGTCGGCCCCGGCCTGCGCATGCGCGCGTTAGCATACAGCTGGCGCACGTAAAACTAAAGGTCGCGCGGCGCGTGGAGGGGAGAAGCTAGCGCAGCCAATGCCACCTAGAACAGGTTAAGGCCTGCGCACTCCGTCCGTGACGTCACGCACCTTGCCCGAGTGGGCCACGCCTCGCGAAAAAGTTTGTCTGCTAGCCGTCCAGGCTCTACTCTAAATGTGTGTGGGGTTGCCTTCCAGAAGTCGCAGAGTGCTAATCACATATATGTACTTTTCTGCCAAGCATGCAGATATAAATTTGACGGCAAGTTATGGTAAACTAAGACATGCTAAAAGAAGCTTTGATTATTGTGCCCGAAAGCCGTAGCGTTAGAAGTGTGCCAGAATATGGTATGGCGCATTTCGATTTTTTTGAACAAAAAGAAATAAACTACGATCCAATATATTTCATGGAGACTACATCATTTATTTATTTATTCTAACGTGCATCTTCAAGACGTTGAAGGTAGCTTAATTGAGCGTTTTCAGTTTCCTCTTCAGTGTTGCGCCCTTCTTTGCCGCCGTTAACTTGTCGATTTTCATTTGGACGTAGTTTTTCAGTAAGGTGTTAGTGGCTGCCCACAAGATGTTGTGAAGCACTGTTTCTGGATGGTGTCCTTTGCAACAAATGTCCAAATCTTCATTGTCAATTAAAAGGTGCTTCACCACACTAAGAGAAGCTGCCTTTGGTGCCGTGCTGCATGAAACCGGGCGGTGTTCTCTTCCGAGGTCAGCTTTTCTAGCACGATTTGTGTGTGCAGAACAGCACTTATTACTACTGGTTGGGGAAATTTTAGGGCCCCTCTTGTGAGGCTTTCGATTAGCATATCATCAACCTTTGGTATATCCCTATCTTGTCTCGTGATGTTGGCCGCACAATCTTCGCAGGGAATTTTCCTGAGAGCGGCGTGGGCGCAGTAACCTGCAATATACACGATTGCAGGCAAGCTTTCCTTTTTTGATTTCACGTCCTCTTCAGTCAACTTGATGCCATATTCTTCTATCACCTTGGCTGCATCAAACACAATACTGCTAGGTGGGAACAGTTCTTTCATATCTGGAAAAACCAGTGAGTTCTGAAGCCTCAGTTTTGCTTCTGATTCAAATATTTGTTGGACGGAAATATGGTAGTTGGATTCACATAGCCGACGGTAACGACCAAACCTCTCCTCGAGGCTGTCTGTCTGAAACTTTGCAAGCAAGACATATTCAAAACCTAGCTCCTCCAGGCAATACCGACTGACTTCGATCAAGGAGTACGACGTGAGACGTAGCGCCGAGTGCGTCTCCGTGGTTAACAGTCCTGCACGGCCAGGGCCAATCTTCAAGTTTTCCCAAGTGTCAAGCCAGTCCACAAATGCATTAAGAAACTGCACCTGCATGTCCTCCATACTTCTTACAGGTGCTTGAAGAGGATTTCTTCGGTGCTTGCCTTTCGAAGGTGTTTTAGTGTTCACAACGCATCACCACTTGTATATTAATTCAATAAATTCAGCAGTTTCTCGGGCACAACTCAAACCAAGCTCTGCACCATAAGTTTTTAGTGCTTCCGCAATAAATGGACTGATCACTCTCAGTGCTAGCTTCACGTTTTGTCTTTCGATGTTAGAGGGGTTCAAAGCCTTATAAGTAAGTCCGTATCCAAGCTTCGAGAGATTGTGTTACTCGGAAGCGTACAGTTCACGAAGTGTCTCAAATGTTGCTTTCTTCACTTGCACCTGTGATGTCGTACTTGAAAATTCGGGATAAAAAATGTAACAGCCTTCATTTTTCTGGTTCAACCAGTTGTTACGGATGCACTTTAATAAATTCACGGTATTGACAACAAAAAATAGCTGCCTTGAATTGTCTGCTGGATGTGGGTACACAATCTCTATTGTGTTGTTTTTGAAAAAAATGACATTCCTTTTCGGTTCACAGCGTTGTTATCAGTGATAACGGCAATTACTGTAAGTCCCGCTTTTTCAAGACCCAAAATTACT
Organism: Rhipicephalus annulatus; assembly: GCA_013436015.1. Lineage (NCBI taxonomy): Eukaryota > Metazoa > Arthropoda > Arachnida > Ixodida > Ixodidae > Rhipicephalus > Rhipicephalus annulatus. The sequence goes on along the minus strand of WOVY01003681.1, from coordinate 130,488 downwards.
TTTTTCAGGATGTCGTGCAAATGGCTGGCTTCAATGCTGAAAACAGGAATGATGTGCACCAGATCTTTGTGCGCAGAAAGCAATGAATTTGTCATGAACACGTGTGCTGTTTTTGCCGCTTTAGAGGAATTCGATGCCGTCCCTGTTAATGAGCCACCCTTATACTCAAAATATTGCTGGATGTGGATTTCATCTAACATGAGCGTTACAACTCTTTCGTGTGGCTTTAGAAGGCTCACTTTTTTGTAATGTACTGCAAAAAGCCTTCATCGCTTTGTTCGTTTGCAGGACTTGCATTGTACTTGCTGCACAGCCTTAATATTGTGGAAGGATGAGGTAACATTAATTTCCCAGTGTTGCGAACGAATTTGTATGCGTGAGGAGAGATCATATAAAAAATGCTAGCTAATATAAGAAGATCTGAAGAATATCTCATAGCTCCTCGCTCTTTAAGTAGAAGGCGCAACTGTTTCTTTAGAAACTCGAACGCTGGTAGGAGGTCAACATCAGACAGGTCATCAAGAATAGAAAAAATAATGTGGAAGCAGGCTTTCAATTTTTCTTCTTTTTCGCAGACGTCTGGAGCATTGAAATGCTCCACACTTTCAAGAATAGTGTACAAGCTCCGTATGTCCTCTAGTTTTTCAGGAATGGGAACATCAGCAATGTGCAGCTTCATCTTTTTCCAGTAGGCAGAAATGTGCAATTCATCGGAAACAACCACAAAACGTTCCACCTCTGGAGGTAGTGTGTTACTCTGAATATGCAGAAACTTAACTGCAGCTTCCGTGCTGCTCACTATCCAATAGTCAGACAACTTAAGTTGTGAGAGTTGTGACACGAGCTGCTCGAAAGATGCCACTCTATTCTTGCGTTCCTCCTCTTCGTGCGAAACAAGCGACATCTGAATGCCCTTTTGTAGCTGGTCTGCCTCACGGTGCTCCCGTTTTGCGTCAGGCTCCTTGCGAACGGGAGCACAGTCGGATAGACAAGCGGGGCTGTTGAGAAACATCGTGGGCACTGCATCTTCGGTTATTCGAGTAAGGCTCATCGGAACTTTTATAGTCTTTCCGTTGCTATCCGTGTAAGTGGTGGTAGTTCTCAAATACTCCGCTTTGAAATGAAGTTCACAGACCTGCGATATGCAAAAGCAAAAAGAATGTTTTAAAATATTTTAGCAACATTTTATATATGTTTTTCTGCCTGATTACATTCTAGAACGTTATAATTAGCAAGGATTGAAATCTAGAGTGACGCTGCTCTGTAATGCACTGCACTAGCACAGATCTGCGACACAGAATTCGCTTTATGTGAAGGTTTATCGGTAAAAATTTTAAATGCTTACCTTCGGATCACGCAGAGTGTCGATGTCGACGTCCTCGGGACGAATAGCGCGTTTCCATTTTATCCTGCGCTCGTCTTTAGGGAAGAAGAACAAGCGAATCTTCGGTCCACCGTCATAATTTCCACGACAGTTCGGCACGCAGCAGCGGCCCATCCTGTGAACTTCCTGGTAATTTCACGCGAACAAACTTCACTGCTTGGACTCCAAATAACACATCAGGGCCAAAACTTGCACATATCTCCGAAGAACGTCCACCAGCACTATTTCAAAATTCTTGTGCAACATAGCACCTCGCATTGCCAGGGTCCAACAAGTTCTAACAGGCTCGCCCTAACGAAGGGAGTCACTGAGCCTGCATTCCCCAACCGGTCCTCACAATGCCCACCAGTTCGTCGGGCTAGGTGTGCTGACGTCAGACAAGGAAACGAAGGGAGTGAAGGGGCCTTGCAAATTCTAGGAGGCGCTGGCGCAGCGCGGCTGTGTTGAGAGGAAGAAGGGATGCACATATGGCTGGCAGAAGAGGAGGGGAGGTTGCGGACGGCGACGGCGCATGACTAGCCCCTAGTATAACATGCTCCGCAATTAAATGAAATGACAAAAGGATACTAAAGAATGCAAACAAGGAGCTGAGTAAAGTGCACCGTGTCAATAGCAAAGAACAAATGTACGCAGCATCGCAATACTGTTGAAATCATTTATGCAGGATAAAAGCTGTATGTAGCCACAGTGTCATACATAGAAAACCCGTCTTACCATATCTTCAAATGAGGTTAGCGGAGAACATCTGATTCTGGATTGAGGTAACATCTTCCATTCATCGTTAACATGCGGGAAGAAACTGAACTTAAAACAGCCGTTACGACAAGCACAGGGCGCGTTGTACATATTATGACGATAAGTGTAGTTAGACATAATTCGCTGGTTCTACCACTTCTCTCGTTGCCACAAGCACGTCTGGAATTCTGTGAAGCACTTTAGTAACAATGTTATTTCCATTGTTATTGAGTAGTCGTGCTAATAAATAGCCGTTGCATCAGCGAATTGCCACCGCCAGATACCACTGTGTCTGAATGCAGGAACAGCGCAACCTAGAAGTAGTTACTTCGTAACTACGGAAGCGAAAAAAACCAAGGCTAGAAAAGAGCACTGACTTTCAACAAAGATTTAATAACGGAGTGGTGTACATATATAGGCGAAAAATGAGAAAAATGGGCATGCGTAGAAGGGTGAAAAGGGGTATCATTAAAGACTGCCTGGTAAATGCTCTCAAGAGGTCATGCCCGCACTCGATGCAATGCAGTTTCAAAGCACAGGTAGAGCGCCTCTTAAGCGCTGGTTACTCCTGTCCCCTGATTTCTGCTGTTACGGAAAAACTTGTGAAGCAAATTAAAAATCAAGGAGGGTGATGCGCGTCTGTTCCCATGAAATGTGTTGCAGTTCCGTATCTGCATAACGTGGCGCATCGGCTGAAAAAAATCGGTAAACGCGCTGGTGTCACTGTTATTTTTTCCGCCCCAGAAAAGCTTGCAAAGCTTTGTAAGCTGGTGAATAATCCAGATGCTAATAAAGGAAGATGTATTGTGAAAGACAGAATGCGCTTTGTACCATGTGTTATTGGTGTCGTATATCTCATTCCGCTTTCTTGCGGAATGGTATACGTAGGGCAAACCGGAAGGTGCCTTAATGACCGTTTAAAAGAGCCCAATAACAACGTACACAATGTAGTTCAACGACACCTCAGACTCCACTGCCGAGACTGTGGCTGCGCGCCAGTTTTTGAGCGTTGCGAGGTATTAAGCAAGCACAACTCGCAGGGCACGCGTGAGATACTTGAAGTTTATCAAATAAACAAGTTTGACGGTAAATGTATAAGTTGCCGATTGGTTGCGTTGTTGCAAAAAGAGATTGCGCATCTCGATCTTTTTTAACTTACATATGTATTTGTTTTTCAGCCCATTCAACAAGAGACAAGAGTTTTGCTGACATTGTATCGCAGTGCTTGTTCTTGCACCCTTCTACGCATGCCCATTTTTCTCATTTTTAGCCTATATATGTACACCACTCCGATATTAAATCTTTGTTGAAAGTCAGCACTCTTTTCTGTCCTTGTTTTTTTCGCTTCCGTAGTAACTACTTCTAGGTTGCGCTGTTCCTGCATTCAGTTATGTTCTACAACTTGCCGAAGCTTCCACGCTTCATACCAATGTGTGTCCAAAGAAACGAGATAAATAAATAAATAAATAAATAAATATCACAGGGTGCTAATTACAGCCACTACTGGAGACATTTTCAGCAGATCAACGCAATTGCGTGCCAGAATATTCGCAATGTCATCCCTCAGAGACCCGTGGCGACGCGTTATCGTGGTCACAAAATTAATCACCGCTCTTTAATACTAATTTGGTTGCGCGATGGGCACACCCGATCTCTCACGTGGACGCTTCAGATATTATATACATATAAAAAGCTGAATTTGTTGATTAACAATTAGCAGTGCATAATTATAAGGCTGTCAACAAACACGATCAACATGAGCGAATGTTAATTTCCTGTACGGAGTCTTGGTGTTGGCTCATCTTCGCGTTTCTTCTGGCCTATTCCACAACACCAGCTGAACGTCGTATTTGCAAACCCAGGTTTCGTTGCCCGTGATGAACATTAGCAGGAATTCACCTTTGTATTTCGAATTTTCGCAATCTCTGCACAGTTACGTAGAATGGAGAGAGCTGTACATTGTGTCTCAATTTCTCTCGCACACTGCATAAACTTTTGGGACCAGTCAGGTATTGGTGCTTCAAGAAGTTTTCAGGCTTTCTTTTTTTTTAATCCGGTGATTGTGTCGCTCTTTCGAGATTTGCAGGCGAAGCAAGCGGTGCCAAAGAAACCGGCTGCAGGGGACAGGCAGGCTCTGAACAATTTCGCAGATACCGGAGCACAGGGTGAGTGAGAATACTGGTGCGTAACAAAACCAATATAAACCCTTGTATTTCATAATAATATAAGGGTAACAACCAGAGTGACTAGAGCCATTTTTGAGGCATGGAGCCGGTAGGAAGGGGGGATCAACTGAGGGTGAGGGGGCTGTTTTAGCGGAGCTGCAGAAGATGCAGAAGCAATTTGATGAGCTACATGTGTACTTGGAGCGACATGTATAAAGTGAGTTTTTTAGCGCAGACTTTGACTCGGGGTTGACATTAATCCGTGTCTTTTGTCTATTTCTCCTCCACTGTAAATATATAAAAGTCTGCGAAGCCTCTACATGTATTTAAAGACGTATTGCAATGCTACAATACATTAAAGCACTCATTTTCGAAGATACTCTCCCTACATGTTTTGAGGTATAGCCGCTGGTTTCATCGCTGGAGGGCATCCCACTGCAAACAGGCCCCGAAAACTCAGCGCTATAGTATTTTCAGAGAACATGTGCGCTCGTAGCGGCTGCTTGGCATCCTAAGATCTGGTTGAACCAAGTGCGATATAGTGGATGTTCGCATTTGTTGCCTTTTACCAGTTTTTTAACATAAAATAGTTTGAATCAACTGTAAAAACAGTCATCATCTGTCATGTGTCTTTTATATTTCTTATTTTATGAATCTGGAATCGGGTGAAGCGCGGGAAGACTCGCGTTAGCAGTTACCTCTGCAGCTTCTTGCCACCGCTCAGTGCCGGATATCACATGCATGCCGCATCGCGCTCGGTTGTCTCGCTCAGTTAGCGTGCAAAATATGAATACGGCAAAGACAAGGCATTTGATGTAGCGTACAGTCAACAGAAGCTGCAGTAGGCCGGGTTAATCAGGTCAACCTGCCATTAGACGAATATGGCTAAATAGGGGCATCACATGATTTGTGCGGCTCTACAATGTGGTGACCCTGGGATTTCCAGATCCGCGAAGGTTTTTGTGGCTTCCAATAGCACCAGGTGAATACATTTTGACCCATTATTTGAGCAGTTATTGATTTTGCATGAGTATATGAGCAAACCCAGCTCCCTGCAAGCCTGACTTTATTGTCAGAAGTACAGTGTCACTAAACGAATTGGTCAAGGTGGCGGGTTAGTTGTTGGCGGCGAAATGCGTTTTATGAAATGCTCAAATTAGTGTTGGCTCGGCTAATTAGTTTTTGTTTTTTTGGTTTTGGCATGTAGCTCAAATGATGCCAAGTAATTATAGGCTCCTTCGTGTTGACAAAATTCATGTAGCCGGGGTTCGAGTCTTTAGTTCATAAGCGTCAGTCAAATACATGGAATGGACTAAATGCTTCCGAAATCATTACAGTGCATGTAGCTGGAGTCATCATTTTGACAAGGAACTTTTCTTAGTCAAGGCGACGCCGTGTCCCTGACGAGGAATGATCAACTTGCTCAAACTCTGTTTCCAGCGACGTTCTCTCTTGAAAAACTTCTGATCGCTTCAAGCCTCTTCGTGCCTCCGAACTTCACCTTAGTTTGGTACTAAAGTTCTGTAAGAAAACTATGTGCGCTGTCATAACAAACGTGACTTGGTCAAGTACGACGGGTCCTATTCGTGATCGTTAATAATTTTCGCATTAGTTCGGATATTTTTAGTTGAATGTTTGCTCACATTGTGCATGTGTCAGTCGTTAATTATAAATGCTTTATGACTTGACACTTTCACAATAGGTGTCTGTCTGTTTTTGTTTCATGGCAAACATTGAAATAAAGGCTTATTTTAATTGTGCTGATAGAGCTTAGTCTTATAGAGAAACCGGTCAGCTTCACTTTCACCACTTCAGAAAAGAGGAACGAAATGTTTTTTTAAAATGTGGTAAACAAATCTTTACGAATGGCCACATAGCCCAAGCAGTCATCGGACGTCGAAAAGGCACGAGTGCATTCCACTTGATGGTGAAGTGGTTAAGCAAGTCTCCCTCGGCAACCCTGTTCCTCTCAATTTCTCGTCTTTTCCTTCTATTTGGTGACCTAACCAGCGACGTCATGAAAGAAATGTTCTGCTCGTGATTCACTTCTAGTAGGATGACCGCCAGCCGCCAGTGGTAAAAGCAGCGCTGCCGCTGCGTATCAGCATGCGAGAGCGAATACATGGGAGCTATAGTGAGTTTCCACTCCCTGCTGCAGACACCAAGTCAAAGCTGTATTTTGCCAACATTGTGCAACCAGACAGAATATCCTCTGTTACTATCAGGGACTGTTACAGAATTTCGATTAGCCTGGCGTTGTAAATTGTTTGTTGAACATCCCGCGGTAATGACATCCCATCAAAGGACTTCAAGTTTGATGAAGAAGAAAACGTATAGTGAAATAGAACATGCTCTTTAACATGGATGCTGGGCTTTGTGTCTTTTTCACTTGGCGCTTTCAAGGGCTGAAGTGCGGTTTTCCCACACATGAGACCAGTATATAGACTTCATGAAAACCGTTTTGTTACAGGGTTGGTGTAATACACGCTATATTTCTTCCTGTCGCCATCATCACACATGCACAGCATTGCCGTGCACATTATTGCAAACAAGAGGATACCAGCTCAAGCTGGCTTCTATGTATTACACTAATGTTCTCTCTAAGTTAAATTTAGGCAAGAATTTTGCTCTGCTTGCCTTTCCATCATTAGGCGTAATTATTTACAACCGGACACCACCTGACCTGCCCAAGCTGGTTGAAGAAAGCGAAGGCATCCAGTTCCATCCAGCTAAGCTCGTCAAGTACACGGAGTAGGCCAGCGTCACGACCGAAATGCCGAGCAGCTCAGTAGCTACCAGAGGTCTCGTCTGGCCAGTTGTGAGTATTACGAGCATGAATATCTGCGCAAATTTCGTGCGAAACTTTGTTCGACTCAGAGAGGCGACCTCACGGGAAGAGTATACGCGTCTTACCATGCTTTTCACGCAAACAACGTTTGTTCTGAAAGTCACGACACGTGCATGGGCTGTGGAATATTGATCGCGAGTAGCCATTTAAGGTTCGGAGCAGCACGGCTACTCCGAACCTTACATGGCTCTGAGCAACGGCTGCAAGAGTGCGTGCATATCCGGTATTTTTGGCCCAGTTACTGAGGAAGCAAGCAATAATCATGAAGTGCCAAAGACAAGTGGCTGACTTACTTCGACTATGTTCGCCTTATTTGCAGTAGTATTTATTGCGCGTGTTTCTATGCATGTTCACTGTCACAGGTGGTATCCCTGCTGTACTACGATAATGTGAAAGGCCACTTGGGACCACTGGCACCAGCGGGATACCCTGTCGTGTGCATTCCGGTAACATGCAGCTTGTAGTTTTCACGACGTCCGCATTGAACCATATATGTTCCACAAACACGCACGCACGCACACACACACACACACACACACACACACACACACACACACACACACACACACACACACACACACAAAACCGTAGGCCTGTTATGAGTTGAATTGGACTTCTTGGCAGGATGAGCCAGTTGGTTCATGCAGTCACTTCTTGCAGCCGTGGGACACGCATCACCCAGGCTTTGCCACTCTCGGTGCCAGCTGAAAAGGATCCACGTGGAAAGGTCCTCCGAGCGATTTCCTCTACACGTGGGAGGCAAGAGCCATGGACGACGACGGGTCGGTCGCGTTCGAAACCATCTCCCAGGAGACGCCCTTTGCAGCCGTCAGCATTGGGTAAGCAGCAGAGGCACACCGTTTCATCACAGACCTGAGGATGTTGAAGAATAGAATCGAAAAAAAAAGTGCGGCAGGAACGTCTAGTCTAGCAATTATCCATAAAAATTTTTAGCTTGAAATGAAAAAACGTTGCGCATCCGCTTATATACCATTTTTTTCTAGAAACGACCAACGTTTCTCGTACTTCGAGATAATGATCATCGAAATTGAATGGCGAAATCGAAACTGATTACGCCTGGCGAAATTAGATAAGTGATGCCGACAGGATGTTCAGCTTTTACTCTTGCGGTTAATTATTCGTGGCCACGATGGATCACTGCGTGTAACTCCTCCGCACATACAGCGCGATATGCAAAGAAGCTCGTGTCCCGAGCAGGCAGAAATGAATCCAGGATTCTTCACTACGATTGAAAACCCAAGCTAGCAGTTTATAAGTTGAGAACTCTCCGAACCCCATGAAACCTCTTTCCTCAGACGAAAAAAAAATGGCAGATCCCACGTATACCTGAGAATCGACGCTATTCCAAGCATGCGGAGTGAAGGTGACCGTATCGCAATTTTTTATTGAGAGACACGTGATTAAATGACGCTAAATATATGTACAAATGTTGCACGCACAGACGTATGTTGAAGAGTTGTAGATGTTGATATAATCAGCTGTTTGCACTTGCGCAACGATACCAACCTGAACATGCGTATTACCAAGACAAGAAGCTGATATAAAGCGGTGATGCTCGCGAGGATGTTGGCCCCTGGCATGGCTACGTAAACAAACTTCAGCGCATCGCAACTAACTACAATTGACGTTAACCCGACGTGATGGCTGTACGAAAGCAGAACATACGTAATGTTTATAAAATTGGCTAGGGAGCATTGCAACCACTACTGACGTTTCACGAAGATTGGCGTCTATTTGAACAGTAGTTCCGAGACCTGGCATAGCTCTGTGGTAGAATGTTTCATATCCATGCAGAATTCCTTGGTTCAATTCAAGCTTGAACCCTGACATTTATTCTATGCCTTCTTTGGGTCGACGCTACCGATGTGCGATAATGATTAACACTCACGCGTTAAAATTGCCCATGTGTGTTCTCGTCAATACTGGGTAGGTACGAAGTGTCAATAACCTTTGGGACATACCCGCACATCACTGGCACATACCCGCCCGTGGGTATGTGCGACTGTGTGGCGGGATGTGCTTGGCGATGTACCCGACGGGATTGTGACAATAATGTCTTGATAAGCGCGTCATATTCATTAATTCATCTTACTCTCCCATGCTAATTTTTATTCGAGCCAAGTTAAGGGGTTGACCATGGGAGCACCCAAACGTAAGCGGCTAGATAGATAGATACGTTCGAAGTCACCGAAATTCGCTAAAAAATGCCTCCCAATAAAAAAAGAGACAATGCAGAATTTTACATAGTCTTAGAAGAACACGCGCATTCGCAATGGCGCCTCCTGTTACTATCGATTGTATCGCGGAAAATGTTGTAGACTACCTTGAAAAGGCTCTATCATTCGCGAGACATTAACCGGAGAATTTTCCTCAAACTAAAACTGATTTACCTTTTGTTCCTCTCTTTCTCTCACTCTCAAGAGGTCGTCCGGTAATAAACTGTCACAACTGCCGCATTGACTGGAGCAGAAATGTTGTGTTCCCGCAGGTCATTGACAATATGTACATCTAGAGCGGATCTGCCATGAGACATCGTTCAAGAAACACGAGACTCTTCAGGTCACCGACTGACGTTTAACGAGCCTGTGGTTATTAGTGGCTCCCAAGGTGCGTGTGGTGCACTTTATATCGCGTAAAAATGAGTTCACAATATATTAATAAGCCTAACGAGATAACGATTGGAGTTTTATTTGTATAACCTGGCCGTGTAACGTATGGATACACTTATTTGGTGGTGACGCTCACCAGAGAAGGATTGGCCACCCCGGTGCAGTATCTGGCCACAACCTCCCCCATGCATACGTCAAATAACTCACGGCCCTCAGTCCCCAGCAGCTGCGAAGCAACTGACCATGGCGGCGGTCAGATCTGCAACGCAGCAGAGGGTGCTAAGAATCTCTGGACATCAGGCCGCCATTGGAACCTGAACTTGGCAACGTTTAACGCTAGAACCTTATCTAGTGAGGCAAGTCTAGCTGTACGATTCGAGGAGCTAGAGTGTGGTAAATCGGATATAATGGGGCTCAGTGAGGTTAGGAGGACAGATGAGGCCTATACTGTGCTACAGAATGGGCACGTCCTTTGCTATCGGGGCTTGGCAGACAGAAGAGAACTGGGAGTGGGGTTCCTAATGCACACAAACATAGCTGGCAACATAGAGGAATACTATAGCATTAATGAAAGGGTGGTAGGTATTGTAATTAAACTGAATAAAAGATACAAGATGAAGGTAGTACAGGCTTACGCGCCTACATCCAGCCATGATGACGCTTCAGTTGAAAGCTTCTATGAAGACGTGGAATCGGCAACAAGTAAGGTAAAAACATAGTATACTATAGTGAAAGGCGACTTTAATGCAAAGGTAGGAAAGAAGCAGACTGGAGACCAGGCAGTAGCAGATTATGGCATCGGCACTAGAAACGCCAGAGGAGAGCTACCAGTTGAATTCGCAGAACGCAATAATTTGCGGATTTTGAATACCTTCTACCGAAAACGAGAAAACCGCAAGTGGACATGGAGGAGCCCTAATGGCGAAAATAAGAACGAAATAGACTTTATAATGACTGCACACCCAGGAATTGTGCAGGATGTGGAAGTGGTTGGCAAGGTACGATGCAGTAACCATAGAATGTAACGGTCTCGAATTCGCCTAGTCTTGAAGAAGGAACGACAGAAACCGATACGCAAGAATCCAATCAATGAGCTAGCACTGAGAGGGAAAGTACAGGAATTCAGAGGGTCACTGCAGAACAGGTACTCGGCTCTTAGTGAGGAAACCAATCTTAGCGTAGATAGAATGAATGATAATCTGACGAGTGTCATTACGGAGTGTGCAGTGGAAGTTGGAGGCAGGGTAGTTAGACAGGACACTGGCAAGCTTTCCCAGGAAACGAAGAACCTAATTAAGAAGCGTCAAATCATGAAAGTGTCAAGTACAACAGACAAAATAGAACTGGCAGAGCTTTCGAAGTTGATTAATAGACGTAAAGTATGCGATGTAAGAAGGTATTACATGGAGAGAATTGAACACGCTCTGAAAAACGGAGGAAGCGTCAAAGCAGTGAAGAGAAAACTTGGGATAGGCTAAAGTCGGATGTATGCACTAAAGGACAAAGAAGGCAAAATAACTACCAATACGGATAGGATAGTTAAAATAGCGGAGGAGTTTTACAGAGATCTGTACAGTAGCCGAGACAACCACGACCTTAATACTATAAGAACTAGCAGTAACCCAGATGACACCCCACCAGTAATGATAGAAGAAGTCAAAAAAGCTTTGGAGAGCATGCAAAGAGGCAAAGCTGCTGGTGAGGATCAGGTAACATCAGATCTGCTGAAAGATGGAGGACAGATTGTGTTAGAAAAACTAGCCACCCTGTTTACGAGGTGTCTCCTGACGAGAAGGGTACCAGAGTCTTGGAAGAACGCTAACATCATCTTAATACATAAGAAAAGAGATGACAAGGACTTGAATAATTACAGGCCGATCAGCTTGCTCTCTGTAGTATACAAGCTATTTACAAAGGTAATTGCTAACAGAGTAAAGAAAACATTAGAATTCAATCAACCAAAGGAACAAGCAGGATTTCGAACAGGCTACTCAACAATTGACCACTATCATACTATCAATCAGGTAATAGAGAAATGCTCAGAGTATAACCAACCGCTATACATAGCCTTCATAGATTACGAGAAGGCGTTTGATTCAGTTGAAACATCAGCCGTCATGCAGGCACTGCGGAATCAGAGCGTAGATGAAGTATATATAAACATTCTGGAAGAAATCTACAGGGGATCAACTGCTACCATAGTGCTTCATAAAGAAAGCAACAGAATACCAATCAAGGAGGGTGTAAGGCAGGGAGACACAATCTCCCCAATGCTATTTACCACGTGCTTACAGGAGGTTTTCAGAAGCCCAGAATGGGAACAGTTAGGGATAAGAGTTAATGGAGAATACCTTAGTAACCTGCGCTTCGCCGATGACATTTCATTGCTGAGTAACTCAGGGGACGAATTGCAACTTATGATTACGGAGTTAGACAAGGAGAGCAGAAAGGTGGGTCTTAAAATTAATCTGCAGAAAACGAAAATAATGTACAACAACCTCGGAAAGGAGCAGCACTTCGAGATAGGTAATAGTGCACTTGAAGTTGTAAAAGACTATGTCTACTTAGGGCAGGTAATAACCGCAGAGCCTAACCACGAGATTGAAGTAACTAGAAGAATAAGAATGGGGTGGAGCACATTCGGCAAGCACTCTCAAAATATGACAGGTAGATTGCCACTATCCCTCAAGAGGAAGGTATACCTATAACAGCTGTATCTTGCCGGTACTTAGCTACGGAGCAGAAACCTGGAGACTTACAAAAAGGGTTCAGCTTAAATTGAGGACGACGCAGCGAGCAATGGAAAGAAAAATGGTAGGTGTAACCTTAAGAGATAAGAAGAGAGCAGAGTGGATTAGGGGACAAACGGGGGTTAATGGATATTATAGTTGAAATAAAGAAGAGGAAATGGACATGGACCGGGCATGTAGCGCGTAGACAGGATAACCGCTGGTCATTAAGGGTAACTAACTGGATTCCCAGAGAAGGGAAGCGGGTTAGGGGGAGGCAGAAGGTTAGGTGGGCAGATGAGATTAAGAAGTTTGCGGGTATAAATTGGCAGCAGCAAGCACAGGACCGGGTTAACTGGCAGAACATGGGAGAGGCCTTTGTCCTGCAGTGGACGTAGTCAGGCTGATGATGATGATGATGATGACATTTATTTTTAAGCATGTATACATTTCTTTTTAAAAGGAACAAATAAATATATGAAAAAAAGTTTGTGGCCCCACCGGCGATTCGAACATACCATTCCTTGCTCCTCAGTGCGCTATATTAACCAAGTAGATCACGCCGCTCATACTGTTTATCACACTAACGGCGACTTATTGGTATACACCATTCGTCACTGACCTACTGTCAATGGATTCATAGGAAACATTGTTGAACCAAGCATGTATTTTGTTTCTCTAAACAATGACGCAAGCGATGGCTTGATCAATAGAGAGGAGGGTTCGCTGAAGCACACGCAAACGGATACAAAGGGCATTGCAACGTGTCTCTGGCTCCACTTTCACTCTACAGCAACAGAAAAAAATTGTTCGCATTAAGTCCAGGACTGTTCTGAAAGTGGCTGGATAGTGTCCTGCCTGTGAATGCGCACCGCCGCTATAACTTTAGACACACAAACTCAACTCGCTGCCCCAGATGAGATGTGGTGACGCTTGTGCCGTTAAAACATCGCACGGCTTCATCGTCACAACAGTGTACATGTCACGAGGAACCTTGTGGACTGACGTCCCGAACTGCTTGCTGCAAAACGTCCGTGCCACGTGCGTCCAGGATGTGCCTCTTATAGTCACTGGAGACTTCAACGTTAGTGTACTTCAGCCTGAAAACTAGTGGCTTGTCACGTTTATCCATGCCAAACTTGGACTTCGTCTCCATTTGGACGTCACGTAGTTAATAATTCACATAAACACCTGTTTAAATACTGTGGTTACTGCATTACTGTCAATTCAAGTACAATAAACCATGTTCACAACATTTCGCATGGTTCCTAAATCTTCTAATTCGTATATAAGCCTGATGTAATGCTATCACATTCCTTTCTTTAGCTTTGTGCCAAAACTATGACTTATTTTCCCTCGCAGATTATTTATGCAAGCCTTCGTTCTTGTCTGATCATTGTAGGCTTAGTTTTATCTGTCTAAAGCGTACTGCCGTTTTTCTGACCTTCGGCAGCCCCATTCGTCGCAGTCTAGTTCTATTTACAAATCTTGATTTTTCGGCTCTCGCCTACTCCTCTTCCAGAGTTACCCTCCGTAGGAAATAGCTGTGATTATATCTACTGTAAACCAAAAAGTTTTTTTGCAAATTTCTTTGTCATGGTGTGCGACGTAAACACTCAAACTTTCTTAGCTGCTCACAAGGATACAAAATAATTAACCATAAATAACTTGATCCCTGAGTCACCTGGGCTGGTCAAATTCTGCGACCAACTTGTGAATTATTTTGCTATTAAAATCTGTATTTCAAGCTAATTACTACTTCTTTTTCCTGTATTGTCCTCTCTGGGCAAAGGGAATCGCCCACTTAGGCGGCATGCCTCCAAATGTTGGTCAGCTAACTTATGGCTGAACCCGCAATACGCTAATGAATCATTTCTTGTTCTTATTCCTTTTTGGTATAAACAGGAGGATACTTGGTTGTTCTGCAAGTGATCTTATCTAGTAGGGTAATTTGTGATCTATTGTGAAATGTGTCGCGATAAAATTTAAGTGTATGAGATACATTAACTATTTCAATGTACTGATGTTTAGATGTCCTGTCCCACACATCTGATCCACTGCTGCTAAGTCTTCCAAAGCTTCATTGAGTTCCCGCAGGAGGACCATAAGTGGCTGGCAGAATGAAATCTGTGTTAGACTGCGTATTTTCACTGGGAGTCATTCAGCATTGGGGAAATAAATGTCCACTGCTAGAGTGTTATCTTAATCAACAACGCTAAACCATCGCCTCGTCTCTTCAGTTGTGGCTATACAATGGGCCCCCATCATTCAAACATGTCAGTGCCATTATCGTGTACAGTGTATTCGACTACAAAAATATTTTAGGAAAGTGGTTGAACCATTCAGCCATCATTCTGATTTTGTAAAAGTATTTTTGCAGGCTCCCGCTGATGCTGAATGAATGATGAGTGCATTTGTGCTCACTGTCAACATCGAAAATATCTTTAGGCTCAGAGAAATTTCGGACAGCGCAACAGCCAATTGCCGTGGGCGCATTTTTGGCTTTCTTCAGCAGAATCTTTCCAAGTTTCACTATAAAAATTCATAATCGTTTTATTTCTTGCTGGTGTTCTCGCTCGCCACACCACATTGCGTTCCCCGCCAGGTTGTCTAGTGGTTATGGTACTCTACTGCTAACCCTAACGTTGTGGGATTGAATCCCGGCTGCGGCGGCTGCATTTAAGATGGAGGCGACCATGTTTGGTGCACAGGTGCTTAGATTTAGGGGCACGTTATAGGACGCCAGGTGGTCTATATTTTCGGAGCCCATCACTACGGCATCTCTCATAATCCAATCGTGGTTTGGAGACGTGAAACCTCAGATATTTTTATATTAGAACGCATTGCGATTCAATATTTTCAGATTATACATGAACGAATGGTTCTCGGAGACTGTCCGTTTTAGTGAAAAGTCTTGGTTTATCTTTTTATCAAACAAATCTCTTCCTGTCTCGGAATAAAAACTATCAACACGCGCAGTACGCCGGCGACACTAAACATAGAAAGTAGCGTACATGTGAATATGAATGCATTGTAGGCGCGATGCAAAACGAATGTAGAAAAAAAGCACTTTCTATAAAGTGTCAATAAAGTTTGTACGAAATACAATAAAAGCCCTTTTCAGGACAAAAAGGGAAACCACCCTAGAGCATTCGACATACCATAGAAATGAAAAAAAAATACGAAATTTTGAAACCAAACACGCCTCGTGGTTGAGTCGCTTTAAGGGCTGTTAGATATGCTGTCAAAAGCTAGACAGACAATTGGTGTCTATTTGGTTTTCTTAGAGGACGAAGTTCTGTAAGTTAACCAAATAGAACATATTCCAAATAAAAATCAGCTTGTACATGGGCAAAACGACCCCATTGATGAGTGGCTTGGCACAGCTTAGCTACCAATGCAGTCCCCTTGCCCTGTTAGGTTAGAGTGCACTGTAGTTTTCTGTCGGCAAATGTCGAGGCTCGAGCCTCTACGTTACCAGCCAGATCGGGCCAGGTAAAGTAGTTTTCACGGGGGGCTCACGCCTGGACTTCCGTGCTAGTGGCTGTGCCCGGGTCTGAGGTGGTGTCGCTCTTTGCTGAGTTCGTGAGATCATTCTAGATACGTTGTGCCGCGGCAGCACTAAAGACAACGGCCGGACTCTGCAGTCTGGCCATCGCTGTGTATACCTTCTGTATGTTCCACGTATTGTAACTAAAAACAAGTACCTATTGTATGGGCAAGCTATTTGGGAACGTTTTATCAGAGACAAGTACTGAGCCCTTTTTTCCAGCATATGCGGCTACCTGATGGACTAGGTGCTTATATAGTTGTTCTCAATATAATGGTCTTCATTGCTTGCATTTGCTACTTTTTAAAATCAAGAATGTAATTTTGTAATCGCAGCCCCGCCGCGGTGGTCTAGTGGCTAAGGTACTCGGCTGCTGACCCGCAGGTCGCGGGTTCGATTCCCGGCTGCGGCGGCTGCATTTCCGATGGAGGCGGAAATGTTGTAGGCCCGTGTACTCAGATTTGGGTGCACGTTAAAGAACCCCAGGTGGTCAAAAATTTCCGGAGCCCTCCACTACGGTGTCTCTCATAATCATATGGTGGTTTTGGGACGTTAAACTCCACAAATAAAAAAAAATATAGAATTTTGTAATCGCAGTAGTCATAGTAACAATTAATTCATATAATAAATATATGCCTGTTGCTAATCGTCGGAAGAGCGATCACAGAGTTCAGAGGCTGGGCAAAGTTCTAGAAAGTTCACAAAGTCAACTAGACGAAAGGTCGGAGTGTATAGTCTCGTGAAGAATCGTATGTAGACACGTTCTTTTTCCATGGCTCTGTCATGGTGGTGGTGGTGGTGGTGGTGGTGGTGGTGTTGCAGCAGGCGGGGTTAGCCTGGCCTGCATGGCCGGCAATTGTTCCGCCTGAGCATCTTCTTAATTTGGAAAATGTCACCACGTGTCAGACAGCCCAGTGTCTCGCAGGAATACCAACAAAGTTCGTTGCACGTTCCTCCTAGTTGCCGCGGGTCCTTCAGAAAAGATGATGTCATCAACTGTCCGGTGCCTATGACAGCCTTTTCGCAAGGTGCGGATCATCGCTGCTCTTTGCGCATCAAATTGTGGGCAAAGCCAAATAAAATGGCTCTCAGTGGTCATGTGACGTAACTTGGACATGCGCAGCTCAAATTGTTAACGTCTCAGCTCTCATCGGGTCACTCTGTATGATGCTAGAGCTACATGATATTGTCGTAGCAGCGTAGCATTGGTCCATTGGGCGAGGAATCGGGTCTAAGTATATTTGTTTGACGACATATCTGGCTTGAAAAAACACAGTTATGAATTCCCTACCGGGTGATGTAACCTTACCTCGAACTGTATGCTGTTATGCATGCGAGTCCACACCGAACGTCCATGCCTCTGAAAAAGGCAATCTGTGTCAAGGCCAGCACGCGAGCCCGCCTGAAGTGAACAACTCAACGGCGTCATCACGCGGTGGTGCCTTTCTGTCGCGCACACACAGTGAGCCTGTCGAAGTAATCGGCGCCTTCCTGTCTGGCGAGTCTGAGGCAATGCGTGCCGATGTCACTCGTCCTTGGGTGCAGCCACGTGCAGCGCAGTGGCACCAGATTCAATAGGGAGTTTTAGTGCTGGGTACGCATTCTCTTGGGGCCTTGTGGGCTTGGGAGCGCGCGGCGTTGCGTGCCCAACCCATACCCAACCGGAATGCCTTTTAGTTGGCGCCACGGTGGCACGCACGCAAACGCAAGCCGCACAAAGTTCACACGCGCTCGCAGAGCCATAGCGTCTTGTTACGTAAGTATTATTTAGGTATTTTATGATTTAAAATGTTAAATTAAACATACATGAAGATCAGGACACCTTTTTTATTGTGTACAGTAATCTGGTATACGCAAAAAAGTGAAAATACAAGGTTATTGTAACGGCAGTGTCGAGATCTGTTACACTTCGTGCAACCGCAGTCATGAACATGTTAGCTTACGCGTGATGTGTTTGAGGTGAAAATGAATAAAAAGGTTACTCATTTGTAATATTGTCGCTGCGCAGTTTTTGCACCACATGTACAATGCACAATGTTTCTGCAATAACAAAGTTGTGGTTGTCTGTTTCACTATGGCCGCGCTAGATGGCGCCACCAATTCAGCTGGTCAGGGGCTGGCATATGCTTTTTAGTTTCTATGTTCCAAGCCATTTTAGCTTTGGAAATCTGGCTGAAACCGTTTAATCGCTATAAGTGCTGGCACTTTAGCTTATTTTAACTTGACGGCTAGAGTATCCGCAGTGCGGATACCGTGAGTTCTTGCGAAGGTGTACCGCGCGGACGCATGGCCCCATCGCCCCAGCGATCTTGCGACGCATCTGTTTGGGGTTTCGCGCATGCGCAATACCGCCGCCCTAACGTCCTGCGTACGCACGCCGCTTGGGTACCCAGCACTAAAACTCTCTAATGAGAAGGACGCGGCCCAGCGGTGACCCCATTGGAGGATTCTGACCTCAAGGCCAGCGGCGCTTCTGGTTGGACATTTGGTTACTCAAAAATCCTCCCGGTGCATATAGAAAAGCCCTGCGGCACATCGCGAGAGTAGATCTATGTGTCAGAGAAGAGAGCTCGGCTCTTCGAGTCTCTAAGCTGTCGGCCCCAGTGCCGAAATTGTTACGCCTCTGTATATATGCTGTACATAAACCTTGTTTAACTCACCGTCGTCTCGTCCACTCGTCTATCAGCCCTGCGCAGAAGCAGTCGCGAGCTCAGAAACCTACGCTACCAAACGGCTGGTGACCTTCCCGGTGGAGTTCGAAGCAGTGGCGCCTTCGGGACTGTGTTGGCGTCGCCGTCTTTCGTAACAATGGTTGGCAGCTGCGGGATCGGCCGGCGTCAGCGACATCGATGCGGTAAGTGCCTGATGTTTTTCCCTTAGTTCACCAGACTACTCTTGCTCAGGCTGTAGTAGTTTAGAGAAGAGCTGTGTGAAGCATTAGAGTGAGCTTTGATCGTTTCAAGCAAAGTCAGAGTGCTTTGAAGCCAAAGTTAATGCGGAGGATGTAAACACGGGAGTGTTAAAATTTGCTTGTGCGTCTTGCTATTAGACTAATAGCGGGTACGGCAAGTAGATTCTTAACAGGGGCAATCAGCGAGAAGCTAGTGTGAACGATGGAGAACGTTAAAGTGAAGGAACGCATCGAAATTCGTGAGGAACTCGGCATTACCTTGGGCCGTGCGAAACGAAAGCAAGCGATCCTTGAGATCATGAAGGATGAAGGAATGTCGGCTGAGGAAGTCGATGAGGCCTGGGTGGATATGAAAGCACGCCGCCAAGAGGCTGAAAGGCGAGAAGTTCGCGAACGTGAAAAAGCTGAAAGGCGCGAACGTCGCGAGCGTGAGAAGGCCGAGAGACAGGAGCGCCTCTAGTTGAAACGAATAGAATTGGCAATCCTACAGTGTTTGCAGGCGCCTAGCGTAGCTTCTCCGACAGTTCAGGTCAGCGGTTATAGAATTCGGGACCAACTGATACCGTTCGTAGTAGGCGAGGACATGGCGAAGTATCTCGTCAAGTTTGAACACGCCTGTGAGCGAAATGCTTTAGAGCGGTCTCTTTAGGCGCAGAACCTGTTAGCTCTTCTTCTCGGCGAAGAGTCCGACGCGATAACTTGCTTGTCGAGGGAAGCGTTTGAGAGCTATGACGAGATTAAGGAAGTGCTTTTGAGACGTCATAAGTTGTCACCCGAGGCTTTCAGGCAAAGGTTCCGGTATGCTAAAAAGGGGAATGAGTCACACGTTGACTACCCGTTTCGTCTTACTAAGCCGATTTATTATCATGGATCAAGACCGAAGGTGTTTATGACGATCGCAATAAAGTGGTAGAATGCATTGCATTGGAGCAATTCTACCGCTGTATCGAGGAGGATGTTAAGCTTTGACTGCAGGACAAACTTGGTGAAGTACAGCTAAACAAGGCAGCAGAGTTAGCTGAGGAGTATTATACTCGCTGAAAGTTGCATAGCAGGGCAGTGTGCGTTAAAAAGAATGAAAGGAAAGGGTGATTTTCGAAGAAACCTGATCAACAGAAACCCGCTCCGCACCGTAATTTTAAGAAGGATCCGTCTCTAACGAAGGACACTCTAGGGGAAGGGCAAACGGAAGCGGAGAAATTGAGTAAGATTCTTAAACAACGCACTGATACAACACGGGCGTTTGAATCACGGAAGCCGCTAATCTGCTACAACTGCAAAAAGGAAGGGCACATTGCCATAAACTGTAAGCAAAAGTTTGCTTTCGCGACAATCCGAGTATCGGAAAAGAACATGCGGTTGTTAGAGCCGTATCTCCAAGAAGTTAGTGTGAATGGAAAAACGTGTCGAGCACTTCGAGACTCAGCGGCAACCATGGACGTTGCCCATCCTTCGTTGGTGTCTCCGGATGACTTTACAGGAGAATGTGCGTGGATTAGGCAAGCCGCCGGGGAGCAGAGTGCTCTATTACCAGTCGCTACAGTTGTCATTGAAGGCCCGTTCGGTAAGCTTCGCACCGAAGCGGCAGTGTCTGTCGCACTTCCCGATAGTTTTCCTTATCTTTTCTCTAACAACTCAATGCAGCTTCTCAAAGAGCAGGGTAAATCGTTCTTCTCCAACTTAGCGTACATGGCCCTCACGGGATCGCAAGTGCGGAAGCTTTCGCAGGAGCTTGAGCTTGTTCAATGCGTTGAAGCATCAAGTGACCTTGGCGGCGAGTCGGCGGAACTTCAGAGAGAAAATTCTCCGTGTGAGTCATGTGAGCTGTCACTCGAGAGGCCCGTCGCCGAAGCGACTGGCGCGGTTTCTTTAGCAGACGGAGACGACATGGCGCCATTGAGTCAGAGCGAGAGGGGGGCAACGCTAATGCCTGTAGCGGAAAGTTGGAGTGAGCTGTCGAGGGTTGATCGAGAAACGCTCATTTGAGACCAGCGTGAGGACCTCTCGATTAAAGCGCTAATGGAAAGCGTAAACTTGGGAAAAAAGAATGTTCCTTTTTTTGAGAAAGCAGTGCTCCTGTATCGGAGCTACACAAATGCGCAAGGTCGAAGGTATGAGCAGCTCTTGGTGCCACAAAAGTATCGTCGCCAACTATTAGAACAGGCACATGAAAACGCGTGAGCCGGGCATCTCGGCATAATAAAGACATAGGCTAAGGCTAGAGTTTTCCTTGAGTTTTATTGGCCGAAATGCTGGAAGGATATCGAAGACTTTGTACCCTCATGCGACACTTGTCAGACAGCGGGGAAATCCGCGGACAAGTGGAAGGCATTCATGAAGCTTTCTGATACCAATTATGAAGTGAAATTAGGAAGTCGGCCGAACAAAATTTACCACAGTAACTTGATGAAACCATACGTTCAACGTCAAGCGGTCGTAAATCTGCTGTTGAATGCTTCAGAGGAAAAGGGAGCAGAAAGTTTGAGTTCTAGTGATGTAATCGACAAGGGATCGGAGGTAATCTTGGAGTAGTTGAACCTAGAGCCTAGGTTAAGTGAAGTCCAGAAGGAGGACCTGAGAAGGAGTCTTTCCGTGTTTGAAGACGTGTTTTCGGACCGTCCCGGAAACACGACGGCGATCGAACACGATATTGAGCTAACTGGTGAAGAGTCAATCAGTAGCAAGCCGTATCGTTGTTCTCCTGTGCAACGTCGCAAGTATGAGTCGCTCTTGGTACCGCATAGGTATCATCGCCAAAAAGTGGCCGGTTACTGAGATGGAGCATGGTACTCCAACAGCACAACTTTGACGTTCGCTAAAAAAAAGGAAAGATAAACGCTAATGCAGGCGCATTGAGCCGTGCGTTCTAACTAGTATCTTCTCCATGTTTCGGTTTCTCGCTGGCGATTAGAGGCAAAATTATGTACTCATCACGGCCTTAGCCGAGCATTCTCGTCCAGAGTGAGCTCAAGGAGCCAACTTTATGTTGTATTCCAATTCGTTACGTTGTTGTACGTGGGAAAAATTCAAGTTCTTATTTTAAGAGTCTTGTGTCCCACATGTGCCTCTTGATGTAGAGGGAACGAAATTCTGATAGACACGTAGTTAGGTATATGTTGTAATATACTTTGTCTGGTGTTCTGTCGGGTGACCAAGGGCACTTGCTTGTGTCGTGTGCTGTCTGTTGTCGAGCCGTTCTTGACAAGTTGCAGAGCCATCGACAAGTGCTGAGACCAAAGATCGTCAGAAGAGACGAGCAAAGCTGACCGACAAGTTGTGGCGACAAGCCAGTGGAGCTGGGATCTGTCCTCAAGAATGGAATGTGTTCCCGGAACAGAGTCTAGAGCTGCATTCTCCCCATGGCCCTGGAGGCGAACCTGGAGCGACCTGGCGAACGAGCGCGCGTGACATCCGAGCCACGTGGAAGCAGCTCGTCTTTCCGGTGCATTGTCTGGCGGCAGGGGTGCTGTTATGCCTGCGAGTCCACACCGAAGGTCCATGCGTCTGAAAAAGGCAATCTGTGTCAAGGCCAGCACGCGAGCCCGCCTGACGCGAACAACTCAACGGCCTCATCAAGCCGCGGTGCTTTTCTGTCGCGCACGCACAGCGAGCCCGTCGAAGTAATCGGCGCCTTCCTGTCTGGCGAGCCTGACCCAATGCGTGGCGACGTCACTCGTACTTGGGGGCAGCCACGTGCAGCGCAGTGGCTCCAGATTTGATGAGAATGACGCGGCCCAGCGGCGACACCATTGGAGGATTCTGACCTCACGGCCAGCGGCGCTTCTGGTCTGACATTTAGTTACTCAAAAAACACTCCTGGTGCACATAAAAAAAAAGCCCTGCGGCGCGTCGCGAGAGTAGATCTATGTGTCCGAGAGAAGAGAGCTCGGCTCTTCGAGTCTCTAAGCTGTCGGCCCCAGTGCCGAAATTGTTACGCCTGTGTATACATCCTGTGCATAAACCTTGTTTAACTCACCATCGCCTCGTCCGCTCGTCTATCAGCTCTGCGCAGAAGCAGTCGCGAGCTGAGAAACCTACGCTACCAACGACTGGTGACCTTCCTGACGGAGTTCGAAGCAGTGGCGCCTTCGGGACCGTGTTGGCGTCGCCGTCTTTCGTAACAATGCATGAAATGAGTAAGCGCTGAGAAGCTCATTTGCACCTTTACTTTGAGGAATAGAACGATACCAGAAAGCAGATTGAAGCATCTCCATCCAGATCCGGCGAGTACAACCCATGTAGTCCAATAATAAGATTATCTGGGGTTTTATGTTCTAAAACCAAGATATCATTAGGAGAGACGCCGTACCGGAGGGCTTCGGAAATTTCGACTATCCTGATTTCTTTAACATGCACTGACATCGCACAGTACATGGGCCTTTACCATTTCGCCTCGATCTAAATGTGACCGTCGCGTCCTGGATCGAACGCGCGCGACCTTCGAAGTTAGCACGCGATGACGGTAACCACTGCTCCATCGCGGCAGACTACTCACGTATTCCGATCGCCACCCCTTCAATAGGTGGAACATCGTTAGCAAGGCGTGCACCATTAGAGCACGAAAATAAAGTAATACAAACGGCTCATAATAAGTTTGTTCTAACATTCGTAAAAGCTGATTGGTTAATCTCTTATATGGCGTCAC
The DNA here is from genome assembly GCA_013436015.1 of Rhipicephalus annulatus. Taxonomy (NCBI): domain Eukaryota; kingdom Metazoa; phylum Arthropoda; class Arachnida; order Ixodida; family Ixodidae; genus Rhipicephalus; species Rhipicephalus annulatus. The sequence goes on along the minus strand of WOVY01003681.1, from coordinate 106,891 downwards.
CTTTCAACGCTCCAATTGCCTGTAGGAGCCCGGCTCGCACCGGCGGTTTGTTACGGCGCGGCTCCCGCTGTACGTGACGCTGGCTTTCCCGGCATTTGTCGCAGTCGTGGAGGATGCGGCCTTTCGGTGGACGAGCGTGGAGCGGCGCTCGCAGCTGGAGCTGAGCTTCGCGTACGGGCCGGCTATGTGGTCCGAACGGGCTCTTGGCACGCGAACCCCACCGAAGGCGAAGGTTTCAGTGACAAGTGTGTTCTAACTCGCGATGGCAGGCTCAGTGTCCACTTGCTCACCAAAGCGCTCTTCCACGGTAAGTGTCGACACGACCGAGAAAGGTCAATTTTTTAAAATCTGAGCGTTTGAGCCGGCTTGCTACCGTTATTTCCGTGCTGTTGCGCGTGTGGCTTTAATTTGAACTTGCTGTGAGAAGCACTTGACACTATTTTATTGAAACTTGCAGAAACCCTGCACTGCGACATAGGCGTGCGCACGGGGGTGGAGGTAGGAGGAGGCGACGCCCCCCCCCCCTAAACAACCTAATGGAGGGGGGGGGGCACAAAGTCCGAACCTTAGTATTTACTAAGGGGTAGACTTGGCCCCTTAAATATTACTCGTACTTCATGCTGTCCGAAGCCAACCAGCCTGCACCGAAGCAGCACTTTTGGATGAAAGTATATTACACTGTAAATAAAACCTGCAGGGGGCCATACCCCGAGGTCTCGGCAAGTCTTGTTGCTTGCGTGATATTCCCGGAAAAGGTCGCGTCTTCAGCCGACACTACTGCTAGCTTCAAAACTTCGCTTGCCAAGGCTGACTGCGTGATGTCATGCTCCCGAAGAGGCCTTCGCAATCCGAACAGCCGAACGAAAAGGGCAGCAGCAGTCACGTGCTCTTGCAGGGGCGGTGGGGTTTTTCGGTGATGCCGTCGTCTGCATCACAACTCACGTGACCGCGATGTTGAGAGTGAGCTAGAGTTTCTAATGTGCATTTTTATGCAGCTGTTGCACTTTAGAGATGATGCAGTGTTTTAGAAGCTTATCGTTAGCGTTGGTCTTGGCGGGAGTTTAGTTTATATCACCTACAGTTGAAAGCTGTTGTTTTCAAAGCTCGCGACCACTTCTCCGAAAATGCTTTTCTCTTTCCTTCACCACTGTGCTGTCACGTCTCTCAGCGATGGAAGGCTAGATTCTAAGACGAAAACGGCAGTGCATACGGCTCTCAATGCGAAGGCGGCGGTGAGTGGTGCGTGGAAAAATAACAGTTCACTGTTTCTTTATGTTTTGTGCACCACACTTACGGTATCGAAAAAGGAAAACAGCCTGCCCATGGTGACTATCCGGCCGATTCGCACCGTTGCTCTCTTGCTTTCAGCGAATTAAACATGAAGGGAAGAGCTGCAGGTTTATTGTAGATGCACAATATTGTTGAGGGTGTATTTACTACTTTACTGTAGAAAAATATTCCCGCAGTCAAAGTGGTCAAGTTGTATTTTTCGAACACCGCAACCCCGCAACATCCACTTCCAGCGGCAAAAAGGGCCAAATAACCCAGTGATTATTAGCAGCTGTTCGACGAGTCGTAATGAGGCTGCGAATCGCACACTTGGAATATAGAAGCGAGTGTAGCGGCCCGCACGTTTGCTCTTAATCAGAAAAAAAATACCCCACCCCCTCCCCGAAGGGAATGGTGAGGAAATGCGAATGAATTGCGTAACGTCCATAACGGCATTTCGCATGTGAGGACCCAGCGTTGGAAGAATGTTTTCTTTTTTTTACTCCGTGCAGTCAATAGAACCGTTCGCCACACATGACGTTTTTCTGTGGTGAGGAACGAGATATGCGTTTTCGTTTTTAGTAGGTAGCGTACCCGGTTAAATAGTAACGAGTTTTATCTGGGCGGGTTTGCAAGCGAGCGGGCGAGCGGAGAGGGCAGCGGAGTGTGACCCGATAAGACAGGGATAGCTGAGACTCACTTCAGCTGATCGAATTGCTGCGCCGCTTGTTGATCAAGCTTGAAGCAGCTAAAGGTATTGATTTGTGGGGTAATTTCCCTGCTGATTGCAACCTCACAGCATGCAGAGACTCAAACCAGGTCGTTCTGTGTTCTATTGCTAGCGTACAGAGAGTTTTTGAGTCCAGAGTCACGGCGAGTTTGCAAGGCAGGATCGCATTAATTCAAGAGATTAATGATCTCTAAGAACAAACGTTTTTCTGTGCTTTTCTCGCTTTCTTTATTTCATCTAAAGGGCCTGCCACGATTCGCAACTAGAATCACATCGTCAACAATGCCCTGTAAAAATTTTTGGTTTCTTTTTTGTTTTTCTTCTCTCAAACCAACACGCATTATATCGTCCACAGGTTTACATTTACTGAAATAGTTCCATCACAGGATGCTTATAAGTGACTTTCCGATTTTTCATGAAGCCTGATCTTCTCTACGGCATTCATCAGTCTGTTGAAGCCCACAAAGACGAATGGTGTTTCTGAACGACCCTTGCACGTTGGATTGCTGTGAAAGAGCGTACAAGTAAAAGCAAAGCGCAGCGTCTTTCTTGATGCTATATTCAAGCCAGTTAAACTCGTCGTACCAGCCCGCGCAAAACCTACGCGTATCGCCTGCTGTCTCTTTTTGCGGGTAGTAATCCAACCGAGGCTGAATAGGGCCATGCGTAAGCCTGGTGCGCCTGTCAATGTGATGGTGGTCGGACGGCAACGGCCGTGAAGGATCATCGTCACTCGGTGCGCAGCTTAAGGTCTTCATAGTAGAGCACTCTTCTTCGTCGCTGTCGATTTGATTGATATGTGAGGTTTAACGTCCCAGAACCACTATATGATTATGAGAGACGCCATAGTGGAGGGCTCCGGAAACTTCGACCACCTGGGGTTCTTTAACGTGCACCCCAAATCTGAGCACACGGGCCTACAAGATTTCCTCCTCCATCGGAAATGCAGCTGCCGCAGCCGCGATTCGATCCCGCGATCTGCGGATTAGCAGCCGAGTACCTTAGCCTACTAGACCACCGTGGCGGGGTAACCAGCTGAACTAACTGTCAATCGAGCAGAGGCTTTGTTGCGGCCCCTCCCGAATAAAAGTGATGTCACTGCGAAAAGAATATTGCAAGATGATTTTTATGAGGGCGAAGGGGTTTAAAACAAACAAGTCTTCGTTTTTCTTACGTGGTTTGGTGTCAGTGATGTGAATTCATGACGGGCTGCTCTACATCGAAAAAAATGGGGGGGGGGGAGAGGGGGTCGCCACCGAAAGGGCGAAGGTGAAGCGAAGCCAAGCGATTGAGTATCTGGGTTTTTAGCATCAGCGTTATATTTCCTAGAAATATATTTCTAGACACTATAGGACCGTTAATAAACCATGTACATGAAGGTTTATCGCACACACATGAGGACAAACACGATAGAGACACAGTGACCAGGGCAGAATAACAACTGATTTGTAATTTTTGATATTTATATTTATTTTATAATAGCTGGGTGTCCGATTTGGTGACTCGCATGCTTAACACCAGGGACTGGACTTCGCGTCAGGCAAGGTTACCGATGAGGCCCTCAAGTGGTTTCCCGCGCACATGGGGGACATTGCAACTATCAACACCCACAGCCGTAAAACCAGCAGCCGCAATACAAACAGGCAAAGACTCACTAGCATCCCGCCTAACCATAGGCGCTCACCTCAACTTACCCGCCGCGATGCAGCCACCCAAAGAGCAGCCGCCAACATGTTTGGCAGGAGCACCGGTGGAGGCACGACGTTGACCATAGGTACCGACACCGCCGCAATTACCCCCCCCCCCCCCCACGACCTTCCTTGCTGCGGCAACTGAAGTTGGTGCAGAAGAGGCAAGGCAACAGAGGTGTGCCGACTGCTATTCAGAATAGTTTCCTGTCATGTACCATGACGTGCTTGGGCGCTATAAAAAAGACCGGAAGAAATTTCCGCCACCCCATGGACGTGCGCCCGGACAGGTCGTAGGCGGTAGACCTAACGCAGGCGTTAACCACTGAACCACCGATGAGCACCTCCTTCACCGATGAAAAGGCAAGCAATTGATATCTACCACTTACCGCTGCTCACTGGCATATTGGGGGGGGGGGATTACAGCGTTTGAAGCATTACCAGCAAGATGGCGCAATGAGCGCGTGTCGCCACATCATGCGGCGGCATGCGCTGTAATCTCCCACGCGTACTTTGCCCTGTTCAGAGGAGGGGGGGGGAAGTGATACTTCTTCGTGCGCCCTTATCTCACAGTGGGGAGGACGGGAGGATCGTACGTCTTGGCTGGCCTCGGGCTTTACAAGGAACGAGTCTGTTGGAGTTACCGGGCCGCACAAAGGTCACTGCAATCTCCGTTTGCGAAAAGCGTGCGCTTTTCAGACACAGCGAAATAACAACTGAGACGCTTATTCGCGTGCATCGATCTGTACCTGTGAGTACGTTTCGTGCATCATTTGAGCGCGAGAAACGCGGGGCACGTTTCGAGCTGCTTTTCAATCTGCGCGTGACCTTCTAATTTGTTGCTATCGTGTTCATTGCTTCGCCTTTACAGCAAAGCTGTGACTTTTTTTGGGATACAATTTTTTATTGATTTTGCAATTCCTAATGCCGACTCTGCATCTTGTCTTGCTGAGGACGTTTAACACACTACCACTAAATCAGTGAAGTCTGATTAAGAAGCGTTGTCTTTCTGCATTCGTTTTGCACTAGGGGTAGAAATTCACGTGGTTTTAGGGAGCATTCACGTGGATGTACAGTCTGTTACACACTTAGGGGAAATCTCAGATCACATGACACGTGGTGCGGACAGCGCTGTACTCGCCTGAGCATACGATGCAGACAACGGCCCTTCTAGTGTCTGCACATGTGCGAGCTGCTGCCAATGCATGGCTGAAGTGCTGGCCGCACCGCGATTCGTACGTTCCGAGATTTCCCTTAATAAGTGCGACCGACTGTGCATGTATTCCCTTAGTGGAAATGTATTCCCTTAGTGGAAATGTGCATGTATTCCCTTAGCCTAGTGGTAAAGTCACTCGCTTACGGAGCATAAGGGATATCCCATCATCAGAAAAAAGCACTTTTTTGCTTGATTTATATATGCTGAAGACATAGGGTCGGACCAGCCATTCGTAGTGCTGAAATCAGCGCAGCAGCTCGGCCGCGAAACCCCACCGGAGTGTCCGCTGTCATGTTTGTTCATGGCAAGGCGCTTAGCGGTCATGGCCAACCTCCTGACCACAAGCGCCCAGCGAGCCTCGGTCCGCCCTTTGACGGCTGCGGGAGTACTACTTATTTATAGAGTAGGAAATGATTAGAGTACGTCGTACTCTACATTGGGAGAGCATGGAGCCGTCCCGCGGGCATTCCTATCGTTGTCACAAAGGAAGGGGAGTTGGCACCCGAAAGCGCCGCGTCCCAGAGTACATATCACTCATCATCCAGTTATGTTCACCCCGGTTGGGGTCCGGCCCCTGGTTAGAAGACGGGTCCTTTTTTGTTTTCTGTGAACGGCCCTACCCGGACAAGGGTTCCGCATCCACACGGAGCGCAAAGAACCGTGAGGACACGACATATCTCGCGGCCCCATGCCACGAGGTGGTCGGTACCTTTCCCAGGCAAGGGAGCTTCTCTTTAGTGGAGCTGACGAGGTCAGTGCACATGGAGATGTGGCCTTTCCATAGCAACCGGAGGTCGAAGACCCCCGTTTTCCCCGCTCAAAGCGAGCGGTTGCGCTACGCCCTCGCGGCGCGACGAAGACGATCGGCGCGCGGGAGAAACACGTCGCAGGCTTGTGCCCGCTGGCTGCCTGCCCGCGAGTGGTTTGAATTACGCGCGCGACGCAGCATACACGCCGAGGGCGGGGCTAGCGAGGAAAACGAGTTTAGCACGGAGGGAAAAAGAGTGCATGCTTTCTCTCGCTAGAGAAGGAGCCGGAGAGGAAGAGAGAGCGCCCGCCGAAGGGCGCGCCGCCTGAAAGAAAACGCTTTCCCCCGGAGAAGGCGGGAGGGCCCAGCCGAGCAGAATGTAAACAAACCGCCAGGCGTGGTCGCTTGTCCTAGCGCGGAATGAACGCGCCGACGGACTTGAACAAGGCAAGCAGACGAGTGATGCCTCGCCAAATCGTACTGCTAGATGTTCCGGCATCATAGCTGGATGGTTAGTTGCTCTTTAGACTCACTATAAATCACTGCCGGTCGGTGCCAGGTTTCGAGAAACTTCCTCGTGCCTAGGGGATACCGCTCACGAAAGAAATGAAACCATTCCTCCTTCCGCACTTTTGCAAGCACTTCATGAAGGCCCGGCAGCCTCACACGGTAAACGGCCTCGCATCGTGCCAACCAAACTTGCTATAGGCACTCGACGAGAAGAAGCACGAACTGGTTGACCGCGTGAGAAGGGAGCGGATTTAAATACCGGACCGTGGGATATGGAACTCCCGGGAGCTGAAATAATTCGGCTATCTTGCGGAGTAGGGCTTTTGGAAGGGCGCACTCGTGAATGATATGAAGCACGTCCTCTCGACTGTGACAAAAAGGAAAAACACCTCGCTGAATGTTTGGTGTGAAGGGTCTGTACATTATTGGCAGACACCCCCTTGCCAGGCGGTACATAAACGAAGCACGCTTGGCGTCGAGAAAGCTGGCAGTGATGAGATGACAGTTCGGCTTGTGCAGGGACAGGTCAAGCTCCTTGTAGCACTCGGATAGAGGCGGGGTTATGAGGCCGACTAAATCTTGGAGTTGCACCTCGACTACGTCACACTCTGGATCGACGCGCTGAATATCCGCGAGTGTTCTAGCCGCGCTTGCGTAAAAAGCTGACGGGGTTCCTGCACGGGGCACGCAGTGAGAGAGGGCGCCCGCCGAGACCTGCCGTAAGCGCGTGCTAAGGAAGAACGACGCGAAGTTTCGAGTGAGTGTCATGTCCGAGTCTAACGCTACACGGGTCCATCTGACGTGAAGCGCTCTGGCCATGAGCCTCAGGTCGAGACTCCGAGTCCTCCCCGATCTCTGGGCAGCTTCAGGACCAGGCGCCCCACGTAAACACATGAATCACTCCATAGAAAATCGAAGAGAGTATTTTCCAAGCGATTCTTGGTTTGACTCGCGACCGGCATAACACTAGCCACGTAAGTTAAAATCGAGAAGACCAACGATCTTGCGATCGTTACCCTTGCAGTCAGCGGACAAGAGAGTTTGCCGAAATCCTGGATTCTGGCTTCAAGCTTGTCTTCCGCTATCCGCCTGTTTTCAGGAGTCAGGCCTCCCGGTTCGAAGTGGAAACCTATGATGCACAGCCTCGCCTTCAAGGGTAAGCCGTGTACGGGCTGCGCGCTACTTGGAGCTGAGTTTAAGTACATTACTGCACTTTTCGACCGATTAACGCGTGCGCTGCTCGCCTCGCAGTACTCGTCTAAAACCTCCAAGATGGTGCAAAGGGTTGCCTCGTTTTGGACTATGATAGACAAGTCATCCGCGTAAGCAAACAGCGCGACGGGAGGGGCGCCCAGTGGAACGGGGAACTGACAAAGTCGGCTGTCGCCAGGCAGTGTCTGCAGAAGCGGTTCGAATGCGAGCACGTACAGGGCAGGCGAGAGCAGGTAGCCCTGCCTGACCCCCCTGCAAACGTCAAACGACTCCCAGACGCGACTCGCACTTGTCGCCGTCTAGCTCTGGTGTTGCGTGTACCAGGACTTCTACTTATTTTTTGAGTGGGTAATGATAAGAGTACGTTGTACTCAACAGTGGGAGAGCACGGAGCCGTCCCGCGGGTATTCCTTGGCTTTAGAGTCCTGCCGAAGGACAGCCAAGGGGGGGGGGGGGGTTAGAAAAAGTGGGTAACGACTTAGAGCACTTGGTACTCTACTATGGGAGAGCTTAAAGCCGTCCCCAAGACGTAAAACAAACCTCGAAGAGAGTGCTGAACGAGGCATGATTACCCATTGCACCCGGCATCGGCGAAGCTAAAAAAATGCGGCCATAAAACGTGCGCCAGCTTTCACGGAGATCTTAGGCGTGCTGTTTCACAAAATGTTGTATTTTTAATTAAAGTTTATTGATTCGAGCAGTGTTTGATATGGTAATCTGATCTTTCATCGAGATAATTTTCATTTGTGGTGCGGTTTTTTGTAGCTGCCTGCAAAGACCACATTTTTTGTTGCCGCCGCCAACAATTTTTACTACGCCACCGACGCCTATTGATCAGCGCGCCACCACCGCTGCTGACGAGTGCTTTCGACGCGAACAGTGCGCCATTTAAAAAGAATTTTTTTTTTTTCAGTTGACCTATACGTTTATTCTGCGCCTTTTGTCGCAAATAATACTCAGTTGTTTCTTAATTCTGCTCAGTTCGCAAACGCATCGCAATTTTTTTGCCTGCCACTACAAACTTAAATGACTGGACTAAAAAAAAAGAAGCTTAAGTGCTCCTAAAAATGTGAACATGTAGTGTGTGATTCCATTTAAAGGTGAATATCAAGCTACTTTCGAGCTCACTGTAGTTAAGCAAATCTTGGTCAGTGACAGTGCCAATGGTGGTGTTTTCCAAGGACTGTCCACATATTCTGGCTGACGAGTACACGTAATGACAAGTACACGAGCAGGTGTGGAAAGCCGGTACTGGAATGTTCATAATTATGACGGTGAAAGCGCGTCGAAGAACAAAGGCAGTTCAGATTCAGATGCGAAGGGAGGGGGCTAGGAATGGGGACGGGCAGGATAGAAGCGCTTTCATTTGATGTGCATTGATGACATTTCTATACAGGCTAATGAGGTAGAGCTAGTTGTTTAGAGCCTATTTCGAAAAAAACAAAGGTCAGCTAAAAAAAGGCCTGTTCAAAAGGCGTAGCACAGTCACATCGAAAGCTAGAAAAGCAGCCTTTCAAAGCCTTTTCTAAACACTGAGTGGGTAAATGCTGCAAGCACACTTGCTTAGTACCCGAAGTAATAACCCACTACGGCCTTAATATTATTTGCAGGGCATTCTTGTGAGAAACGCGGTATCCACTAAACACTTGCAAATAATTTTGTGTCAATTGTTGATGCAGTGGCTAATGACGATGAGGTATTAAAGCCCTAACCACATGTCCGCGAATCCCCCATGCAGCGGGGTATGCGCCACATCGTCAAGGATCTTGTCTTGTCTTGATTTCCCCACGACAACGACAAACGACCGCGGCAAGCGACAAAATTTGCTGTCATGGAGGCCCATCCGTCGCCGCCGCTCATCGCGTCACTCATTTCTAAAAAACTAGAAAATATCGCTTGTCGCCCAGAAGCCAGTGTGGCGATATCCGTCAACATGACCGCGCTCCTGTTCCTCGCTTCGTTTGTGATTTGCTCTCGATGCTTGTTATCCGCGCGTACTTCAAGGATTGCAAGGTATCGACTACACTTTTTTACATTCTCATGTCATGCGAAGAATGAGCGAGTGGCTGCATTTTGTCGTAAATTTATGTATCCAATGTTTGTTTCGATGTCTTGATGGTAGCTTGTTGCTCGAATGCGAAATCATCGTGCGAAGTACGTCGTAGCCGTCGTAACAAAGGCTTCTGGGCGGCCTGTAGGTTACACCAATGATTGCGAAAAAATAATGTCGTGAAATGCTTTTGGGGATTTCTTATGTCACAAAGAACGTAATAAACTTAACACTTTGTCATCGACCGACTTTTAAACTTCTATTCACAATTTATGGGTATGCACGCGATCGTTTCATTCAAGCAACAATGACCCGTTGCCGCCGACATGCGGTTGCAGTCGTCGCAACGCGACAGTGCGACGAAGCAAGTTTGTCGCTGTCGCCAGGAAATCGCGTGCATGTGGTTAGCGCTTGATGCCTGAAGTGGGTATGCTCCACAGTTAATAGTTGATCAAGAACAAGCTTTTGTAATGGGTTGGAGGATTGGACGACCCACTCGTTACGCAATTCACATTGAGCGACGCCTGGTTGTTCTTTTGCTGCTGTAAATCGCTTTATTAGTCATCATAACGCGATTCCTTTCCCGCTATCAAGCCTGCCTAAGGCAACTTTGTGAACGAGTCTGATGCACGAGCGAGGCTCAGTGGCAGAATACTGGACTCGCACGCTGCCGACCCAGGCTTAAGCCTCACTTTGTCCTTGGTACTAGGTGTTTTATTGCGATAGCAATTATTATAATCTGAGAGGCACGTCCATGTTAGCCACTGAGAGGTACGTCCATGAATGTTCAAACGGCAAGCTATTTATATCTCCCACTTACCGCTGTTGACGGGCATCTAGGGGAAGGGATTTATCGTGTTTTCGGCATTACCCGATAAAAATGGCGCAATGAGTGCGCGCCGCAATATCGTCACGATGCGCGGCGCCCGCTCTCATCTTCCACGCGTACTTTGCCCCGCGGAGAGGAGGGGATAGACATTCGGTCGCGCGCCCTAGCTCATCTCGTGGTTGGGAAATTCGTACGTCTAGGCTGCCCTTGAGATTTCACCGGAACGGTTCTGTTGTGGTTACCAATGGCACAAAGGTCACTGCAATCATTGCACAGTCTCTGTTTGGGAAAAGGGCGCGCTTTTCAGACACAGCGAAGTAACAACTGAGACGCTTGTTAGCGTTCGTCTGTACCTGTGGGTACGTTTCGTGCGTCATTTGTGCGTGAGAAACGCGAGCCATGTTTCAATATGCTTTCGATTCTGCACGTGACGGCCCACTTTTTTGTTATCACGTTCACTGCTTCGCCTTAGCGGCAAAGCTGCAACTTTTTTAAACGTTTGCTTAGTACATATTCACTTAATTATGTGGTCGTGCGCACTCTAACACGATTGAGACTTGTCCTCATCGTGACGTCCCGCTAAGGTGCTTGCCCAGATAGCTTGTGGCATTGCGAATCTCCGCTCAGTGTGAGCTGCAAGATGGCCGACAAACAGTGACCTTAAACCAGAGATAAATGTTCATTAAATTTCGCATGCTTCATTTGCATTATCGGACCATTTTAGATAAACAAAAGCATACAACGGGGAAGAAACACGTATAATATAAGGCGGAAGAAGCCGCGGTGCTAATATGGCTGACATGCTAGTTACAGTGCAAAAAAAAAAGCGTGACCTTTTGCTTATTTCTATTGTTGTGTTGCTTGTTTTCGGAGCAACAAATTCAAATTTGGGAAATTTCGGAAGTCTCGCACCCAGATCGGGTGAGATTCGTTTACACGTGAGATGACAAAGAAAATTTTTGTAGTAAAATGCATCTTCGGAATTTTAAGCTCATTAAGCGAGTGATCCAAGTCATTTAGGTCAGTTTCTGCAACACTATAAACACGCCTTCCTTTCACTGTTTTAGTTTGTAACCCTAACGTTCATAACCACGAAGCTCAATTAAGAGCATGCAAAAGGTAGGCTTCGCACTTCGAACGTTTTGTGTATAAAAGTTTGCACCGCGCCTTTTTTTTTTTTCAGCTTCGCATCACTGAATGCATACGCCCTTTGCGCGAATATAACTTCCTTGGTATAATCTCGGAAAACAAATTCCATAATCTCCGAAATCTTCCATAATCTCGGAAAACAAATCTTGCCATTCGTGAGAGACACTGTTGTCAAGAGAAGTGATTATGTACAGCGTGCTCTGGTAACAAGGAAATTTATTTTCTTGTGGTCCACAAAATACGCGTATTGATAAAAAACGGCGCAGATGCTTTTTCGCGGTCACCAGATGTTTTACCTCGAGCTTCAAGAGTATCACTCTTAAAAAGTATCGGATTTGCCTAACACTATAACACTGTCACAACCAAAGTGCCTGTGCCGGAGGATAAAAACAACAAAACAAAATAATAATGTTTGCTGTTCTCATCAGAATGAAATTCATGAGCGAACACCAAGGCCACAAGAAAATACGCAACTCGCTGGTGACTTTTATGTTCCGAAAACTCTCGTGATTAACATACAGGGGCGCAGTTTGCAGCATCCAACCGAAAACCGAGTTTAAAAAGAAAAAAACAAAGGTGATGCAATTTTTCTATATATATATATATATATATATATATATATATATATATATATATATATATATATATATATATATATATATATATATATATATATATGACGATGGTGTAAGGGCGCTTGTTGAATCGTATGGCACACACAACCCTGCCGCTTATCCAAGCAAAAAAGTAATTGAAATCTTCACAAGACTTGTACTCAATTTGAGCAGCTTTGAATTTAACAACCAGTACTATCTTCAAATCAGCGGCACGGCAATGGGTACAAGAATGGCCCCAAACTACGCTAACATATTCATGCACCACATAGAGTCCAATTTTCTTTCATCTTGTAATACCAAACCATTACTCTATAAATGGTACCTAGATGATATATTCATAATTTTGACACATTCAGAAAACAAGCTCCTCAAATTCATACAGGCATTCAACCAGGTATACCCCAGCATTTATTTCACACACTCCTACTCTAACACTGAAATAAACTTTCTTGATGTATTCATTCGAGTTGACGATGGTGCGTTGGTAACTAACGTATACAGAAAACCTACGGACAGGCAACAATACCTGCACTTCAAAAGCTGCCACCCGCGACATTGCAAGACCAGCATTCCCTATACCCAAGCACACAGATTCCGACGAATCTGCTCCCGCACCGAGGACTTCCACAAAAACAGCACACATATGCGCGAAGTACTCCTTAATCAAGAATACCCGTCAGCTATCATCGATGACGCCATCAAAAAAGCTGAAAATCTGGACCGACAGATTCTTCTCAACCACCAGAAAAACGCCGACCAACACCGCAACAAAAACTTGCTATTAACTTTTACGAGCAACCCACCGAACATAAACAAGGTCCTAAGAAAACACTTTAACATATTGGAACAGAGCATGCGACTATCCAAAATTTTCACTTCTCCTCCGTGTGTTGTATACAGACGGCCGAAAAATATAAACGATGATTTAATGAATTCAAAGATAGGTGTGAAACCTCAAATTGGGTGTCACCCTTGCGGAAAAAGCAGATGCAAGGTATGCAAACACATGCAGACAACGACAGTGGCGAAAATCACCCACTCGGATTTTAAGAACAGGATAAGAGGTGCACTAGACTGTGACTCAGACAACGTCATTTACCTCTTGGAATGTGGGGTATGTAACAAGCAATACGTGGGCCAGACAGACACTACGTTTAGAATTAGATTCAACAACCATCGGGCACATGTACGATCTTTGCCTGGCCTTCCACTTTCAAAACACTGCACATTAAAAGACCACAGCTTTGATGACATCAGGGTTACACTACTAGAAAACAACTTTCGAAAAATCAGAGAACGGGAGCAACGGGAATCTTATTTTATCTACAAATTTAACGCGATAAAATACGGAATAAATGAACACCCAGGCACTCTGTCAGCGTCACGACCGCTAAAAGACGCAAACGCTTCTCTCTAATCAGTCCGGTTTCATTACGACAATAATATTACCCGCTAACAAAGCATTTGGCCTATGCATCTGACAACATAGAAATTATTTGCCTATTCAAGCACAGCCAGAACGCACAGATAAGTGGTCTCGGATGTCGTACGGTTCCCCCCCCCTCCCTTTTTCTTTTCTTTTTTTTCTTCTTTAAGTTTTAACGCACATTCTGTTCCTTCACTGACAAGGAGCTGACAGCTAGGTGGTTTCGTTAACTTTTTTATACATGCGCGCATGTCTTCCCAGTGAGCCGCAACTGTGTGGTGACTGTCCTGGATGTCGTACAGTCTCCCCCCCCCCCCTGTTCTTCTTTTTTTTCCTTCTCTAATTTTTAACGCACATTCCGTTCCTTCACTGACAAGTAGCCATCGCATATAATGAATATCGATGGCGGTGCCTCAATCACCCGCTTTTTCATCCCTCCCGACGCCACCAGCACGCAGTCGAAGCACTTAAGCCCTCCCCATTAACTTGTCCTAAACTTCAAAGAGGAACGAGCCGCCAGCGGACTACACGGAAAGGTGAAATACAAGAGCGGCGGCTCACTGCCCACTTGGGGAAGAGTGGGTGCGGGGGATGTATTGTTGACAATGATGACATTGCTCATCTACCTCTGCCCTACTCTGTTGAGATGCTGCCCCTTTCTAATTACGCCGTGTCCATCCTGCTTCTTCTCCTAGATTTTCTATATATTATTTATTGTTTGTTCTCCCGGTTCGCTGTTTCTTCTTCTTTTTTTTCTCTCTCTCTTTTCTTTCATTTTTCCTTTTTTTACTTTTCGTTTGACACCTTCCCTCCTGCTCGACAGACTATAAGAAGACTCGGAACATGTGTAAATAGTATTATGCCTTGAAAAAGACGGCGTTCCCGTCGAAACGTCCACACAATACACCGTTGTTATGTGAAAGCGCATCTACTTTCATATATATATATATATATATATATATATATATATATATATATATATATATATATATATATATATATATATCCGACGACGTTACGAAGGGCGTCACGAATCTCGCTGCTGCAACCACCACTGTTACGAAAGACGGCGGCGCCAACACGGTCCCGAAGGCGCCACTGCTTCGAACTCCGCCAGGAAGGTCACCAGCGGTTTGGTAGCGTAGGTTTCTCAGCTCGCGACTGCTTCTGCGCAGAGCTGATAGACGAGCGGACGAGACGACGGTGAGTTAAACAAGGTTTATGTACAGCATATATACAGAGGCGTTACAAATTCGGCACTGGGGCCGACAGGTTAGCGACTCGAAGAGCCGAGCTGTTTTCTCTGACACATAGGTCTACTGATCGCGCCGCGCCGCAGGGCTTTTTTATATGCACCGGGTGGATTCTTTGAGTAACCAAATGTCCAACAGAAACGCCGCTGGTCGTGAGGTCAGAATCCTCCAATGGGGTAGCCGCTGGGCCGTGTCATTCTCATCGAATCCGGAGCCGCTGCGCGTGGTTGCAGTCAAGGACGAGTGGCGTCACCACGCATTGCGTAATTGATTGATATGTGGGGTTTAACGTCCCAAAACTACTATATGATTGTGAGAGACTCGCCAGACAGGAAGGCGCCGATTGCTTCGACGGGCTGAGGGAGTTCGCAGGTGCGTGACAGATCTGCGCCGCCGCGTGATGACGCCATTGAGTTGATTGCGTCAGGCGGGCTCAATTGCTGGCCTTGACGCAGATTGCCTTTGCAGAGACATCGGCATTCAGTGCGGACTCCCAGGCGTATATAAATATATATATATATATATATATATATATATATATATATATATATATATATATATATATATATACTTTAGTGGCGAATCGAAGCAAACGCGTACTACTCGCACTAGCCTGTAGGTACTCAGGCTATTTTTATTTCTTCCTATACTAAATAATTAATAATTCCTTATAACCTATTGTTTAAAATAATGGCTGGACCCCAAAATATGAACACTGAGATGTAGCGCACTCTCAGGAACCACCGACTAAACTGTTTCCTGTACGATACGTCTAGCACTGTTATTTTTTCCGTGTTGTAAAGAAATCCTATTGCAGCACTATAGCAGTGCGCTCGTGGTCCCTCACACGGCTTCGTACGAACGTATCGCTTCAACAAGTGCTTCTGTAGCATTCGGAAGATACCGGTCCCTGCTGGAGGACGTCATGAACTCCAAGCCTCACATTTCAAGGATTTACGCTACAGTAGTTCTTCCACGCTGTCCTAACCGTCATAATAGTAGGCGAAGCCTTGATTTTGTTTACAGGTGCAAGATGGAAGCCACGCACTTTAACCGACTGCTATGCAACTACTGCAGGCGCTCCAGAAGAGTTTTTTTTTCGTCAATCATGGTCTCCACTGGCTGCCTCTGACACGTGTGTTGGCAGCTGATGGTCTTCATCTGAGCTTTGAAGGTGTGGCCATCATCGCCAGCCACATTCGCAAACTCTTCTGCAAACACTTCCAAGGAACTACTTCATCATGACGCGACTGCCCACCTTGCAAACCCCCACAACGCTCCACGCAGATGTCTCCCACTTGAGGCCAACAAACGTCCCGAGTGAGTGCTACACACTCCGCTTCTTCAAGCCAAGACACAACCCGGCAAAACCGAACTGAGGCTCCCGCCATCGTGGGTCATCGGTATACTCTACCCGCCGAAACGCCGGTCGAGGGAGTGCGAGTGACTGACGGCAGGTACCTGCGTATAAAGGCAATGTTTCAAGCCTTCCTTCACGAGAGTTTTTAGAAGCTAGAAAAATTGTTGAGAAAAAACTTCGTTCCGAGCTACACGTATCCTGACTTAGGAGCTACTTGAATGCTTCGCTAGTCCCGAAAGGTTTACGGATAAGATTTAAACCAGCTACTTCCGAAGTTTCGGCTTCAACAAAGCCAAATGACAAGAAGTGTTAAGTAAGGCGTCCTTAGATTCCATGCACATTATTATTGACCATTATAAATCGTGCACGCAAAACGTTCAGCATAGGGAAGCTCGCCTATTAAATAAGCTAGGCCAGCATGAGTATGAACGTTCAATTGCCTATGAAGAACGTAAGGGAAACACGTTAAACACAACTAAACAGAAGTTACACGTCATGGTTTAAGTACGCACGAGCGCGAATTGGAGGCGATCAAACGCGCCGCAATACATTCTAATGATTTGAATGACCAGTCCTCTCAAAGCGATAGCAGCGTTGTAAACCTTTCGAAAATAGTTCTTTCGAACGAACAAGTGGGTGCTTTGTCAAGGGGCCTCAACTTTTGCTTCACTTCAGGTGGCTTCAATGAGTTTCAACTTCTGAAGGATCTAGGCAATTTTTCCTGTAATTTCCGCCTCGGAGAATACTATCATGACCGCCGAAGCCCTAATGAAACCCAACCTGCACTACCGACAATAAGAGAATGAACACCTCCACCACATCGCGACAGATGCCTAGACATTTACATAAACGCTGTACAACGGGACATTTTGGCTGCCTATAAAAAAACCGTGCCTTACCACTACAACTGGTCTGAAAAAGAAAAGGTCGCTCTCGAAGAATTGTCAACAAATCGTGACAGCGTCCTTAAACCAGCTGATATGGGGGGGGGGGGCAGTTGTAAGTCTCAACGCGGTTGATTATATAAAGGAGGCCGACAGGCCACTTTGAGACGCCACGTTTTACAAAGCTTTGCCCGGCGATTTTACAAGCAAATTTAAATCTAAGCTTAAGGACGAACTTACGTCTGTACTAGAACATGGTAAATTGGATAAAAAAAACAGTCGGCTCTTTGGTGCCACTCAGTCCCGTAGCGGGAAGATTTTACATGCTTCCTTAAATTCACAAGCAGAATAATCTCGGTCGCACCATAATTTCTGGAATTGGCACCATCACCGAAAATTTATCTCGCTACGTTGACTCCCTCATAATCAAGATTACAGCCACATTTCCGTCATTCATCGGAGACACCAACCATTTCCTTCAAGAAATGGTAGATCTTTATGTTCGACCTAGTTCAATGTTAGCAACACTGGATGTAGCATCACTATACACAAACATACCGCATAAAGATGGTATTTCTGCAATAATAAAGGCCTATGAAAGTTTGCCTTTTGACAAACTTATTGATAAAGAAGCGTTTGGTACTCTTTCGAAACTTATCTTTGAATTAAACAATTTTGAGTTTAATAACATTCACTACGAACAAGCCAAGGGCACCTCAAAGGGTACGAAAGTAGGCCCTAACTACGCCAACATTTTCAAGGGCATTCTGGAAGGCAAATTCTTAGGTACAACCACGATTGAACCTCTCTATTAAAGCTGCTTCATTTATGATATTTTTCTTGTCTGGACGCATGACGAAGCAAGTCTGCGTTGTTTCATTCAAACGTTTATTGATTTCCATTCGTCTAGTAAGTTCTCGCACCAATTTTCGCACACTTCTGTAAATTTTCTCAATGTCACAGTCACAATTTCCAAAGAACAACTTGCCACAAAGCTGTTCCGCAAGCCCACTGACCGACATCAACTCCTGCATTTTCAGAGCGGCCACCCCCAGCATTGCAAAACAGGAATCCCTTATAGCCAGGCTCACCGTTTTAAACGATTTTGCTCTGACCATAAAGATTTCATTGAAAATTGTAATAGGCTCAAATGTTCTCTTTGGGAACATTTGAAAATACCCAGAAAAACTAATAGACGATGCCATAACTCGAGCCGACCAACTTAACCGCCCCGAGATTCTGAAAGGAAGTGACGGGAACGATAGCTCTGTTCAAACTAATCTTGTTCTAACATTTTCATCATCAGCTCCTAAGGTCTCTGCTATATTGAAACGGCACGACATCTTAACACAAAGTAATTGATTGATTGATATGTGGGGTTTAACATCCGAAAACCACCATATGATTATGAGAGACATCTTAACATCTTAACACAAAGTCATTGATTGATTGATATGTGGGGTTTAACATCCCAAAACCACCATATGATTATGAGAGACGCCGTAATGAAGGGCTCCGGAAATTTCGACCACCTGGGGTTCTATAACGTGCATCAAAATCTGAGCACACGGGCCTACAACATTTCCGCCTTCATCAGAAATGCTACCGTCGACGCCGGGATTCAATCCCGCGACTTGCGGGTCGTACGTAGCCAAGTACCTTAGCCTCTAGACCACCGCGGCGGGGCTTAACATAAAGTGATAAACATAAAAAATTTTTTTCCTTGGCCACCTTGTGTTGCTTACCGATGGTCAAACAACCTTCACGACATGTTCACGTCATAAAAGATTGGTGCCCGTAAAGAGCGGGCCGGCGCACCTTGCAATAAACTGCGTTGCAAATTATGTGTGCACATGCGAACCACGCAAAACGTTGTGAGCACGTCATCGGACTTTAGATGAAAGATTCGTGGTAGATGTGACGGCGACACTTATAATGCCGTGTACATGTTGTAATGTAGTGCCTGTTTGAAACAATATATTGGTCACACAGAAACTCCTTTAAGAATACGCTTTAATAACCACAAATCTCGTGTATATCATTTCCCTCATCTACCGCTACCATGGCACGTTTGTATGCCAGGCCACTCTTTCGACCAAATGAAAGCAACCATTCTTGAATCTGGTTTCCACTCAAGTCATGATCGCGAACTCCGGGAATCATACCTGATATTCAAGTTTAATACTTCAGCAGATGGTATCGATGAGGATGCAGGCACATTGACGTGTCTTCCTTCTACGTAGGTTATCTTGGTCAACAGTACAACAAGCGTACGCTAGCCTGCTTGTTTATCACAGCCGATTATTTTGACAGTAGCACTTTTCTTTTGAGAGTATGCGCTGCTGAGAATGTATACAAATGAAAAAAGTGATCTGTTTATATATATTGTTATTACTTGTCATCTGAAACGCGTATAATTTACATACTGTCTTTGTAAGAACACTATGCCATTTGTAATGCCGCGATTTACACATGTATCCCGCAAAGCCGTATCACTTGCCAAAGACTGACACAGGGTGAAATCACGCAGTGCTGTATAGATATAGTTTTTATTACTGAAAACCGTTTTTGTGCTCATACAGAGTAGCCTTGTTCGTTATAGTAGGGCACGTGTTGTTGTGGGGGCCTCGATCATTGACGTATATAAGTACGTGATTTCGATGCTCTGTATTCCCAGACGAAGGCCGGTCCCACGGCCGAATCGTCGGACTAAATTGTGCGTTCGTTGTGTGAATGACGCTTCGTTATACACATATATATATATATATATATATATATATATATATATATGTACACAGCTGTACACACACATATATATATATATATATAATATATATATATATATATATATATATATATATATATATATATATGTGTGTGTGTGTGTGTGTGTGTGTGTGTGTGTGTGTGTGACCGGTGTAGTGTGTGTGTGTTACGTGGTGTGAACAAACGTACCCCAGGCACGTGCGCCGAAAAGACCCAGAAGGCATGAAGACGACTATTTTGTTGTGGAACTGTGTCTGAGCTGCCGTGTTGTCCTGCATCCTTGCACGCTGCGTGCAGTGTTTGCCCAACTGGCATTAACTTATTGAAACTCCCCGTTACATAATAGGGAGTTTTAGTGCTGGGTACGCATTATGTTGAGGCCTTGCGGGCTTGGCAGCGCGCGGCGTTGCGTGCCCAACGCATACCCAACCGGAATGCCTTTTAGTTGGCGCCACGGTGGCACGCACGCAAACGCAAGCCGCAGGAAGTTCACAAGCGCTCGCAGAGCCATAGCGTCTTGTCACGTAAGTATTATTTAAGTCTTTTTATGATTTAAAATGTTAAATTAAACAAACATAGTGATCAGGACAGTTTTTTTATTGTGTACAGTAATCTGGTATACGCAAAAAAGTGAAAATACAAGGTTACTGTAACGACAGTGCCGACATCTTGTGACACTTTGTGCAACCGCAGTCATGAACATGTTAGCTTACGCGTGATGTTTTTGAGGTGAAAATGAATAAAAAGGTTACTCATTTGTAATATTGTCGCTGCGCAGTTTTTGCAACAGATGTACAATGCACAACGTTTCTGCAATAACAAAGTTGTGCTTGTCTGTTTCACTATGGCCGCGCTAGATGTCGCCACCTATTCAGCTGGTCGGGGGCTGGCATATGCTTTTTAGTTTCTATGTTCCAGGCCATTCTAGCTTTGGAACTCTGGCTGAAACCGTGTAATCGCTATAAGGTCTCGCACTTTGGCTTATTTTAACTTGACGGCTAGAGTATCCGCAGTGCGGATACCGTGAGTTCTTGCGAAGGGTTACCGCGCGGACGCATGGCCCCATCGCCCCAGTGATCTTGCGACGCATCTGTTTGAGGTTTCGCGCATGCGCAATACCGCCGCCCCAACGTCCTGCGTACTCACGCCGCTTGGGTACCCAGCACTAAAACTCCCTATTTTGGTGGAGGTGCGGGGTAGCATACCGACTCTGGATCTCCGTAGCGGACGTCACCTTTGTCCAGCCGCGACGCCTGAACGCAGTGTGCCGTCTGTCCAGTCTACGCCTGTTCCGTCACCTGTGATCCCGTCCCATCTTCTGGATCCTGGTACATTTTGTGGCACCAGCACAACTGACGTTGACGAGTGGCTTGTCTTATACGAGCGCATCAGCAAGCAATACAGGTGGAATGAGACACTTATGCTGGCCAACATTATTTTTTACCTACGAGGTTCTGGACACGCCTGGTACGAGACGCATGAAGAAGACCTGACGAGCTGGGACGTGTGCAAGCAGAAGCTCCGTGACTTGTTCGGCCGGTCAGTTGCTCGACAAATGGCAGCCAGGCAGGAGCTGGGGTCACGAGTTCAATCTTCCACCGAATCGTACGTCACCTATATCCAAGACGTGCTCGCCTTGTGCCGGAAGGTCGACAAAGACATGACAGAACTAGACAAGGTCAGCAATGTCTTGAATGGCACAGCTGTAAATGCTGTCAACATTCTAATTTGTAAGAGCTGTACAACCGCTGACTCAATTGTAAGTGAATGTCGGTGGTTCGAACAAGCCAAAATCTGAAGAATCACTCGACGCTTCACTCAACTCCTGAACACCGCTGCGACTTCTTCCTGCGAGGATCCCGTGGCGCCGCGTCCATTTGCGAATTCTCCCAACATCACAACGATTGTCCGCCAGGAGCTTAAAGCCATGGCTCCCTTCAGTTATCAGCATCATGTGTCAGACAACTAGGCTACAATATCGCTTGTTCAAGCCATTGTGCGACAGCAGTTTGCGAACATGGGCGTATTAGTTCCCCAAATTTGCAGCCACACACCCCAGCCCACAAATACTATCGCTCAAAACGCTTACTACCCCGCCACCACACTTGTTGCTGCTACCGCGTCAGTCCCGCGGTTCTCATCACGCTACCGAATTCTATCAGAGAGGCGCACACAAGATGATTGACTGATATGCTTCTAGGCTTGCTATCGTGTTGGCCACATTTCTCACCACTGCCGCAACAAATGGTCTTCCCGGCAACGTTCTCTTGACGACCATCGACAGGATTGTGGGCAATATTTGCCAACTCGTTTTGCCGACCACCACCTTCAGGACCTCTCACCTAGCCATTCTACGCTACGATCAGAACCAACCTACGCTGATGTCGTCGCCCAGAGAACCCGGTCCAGCCGCTCGACATCACATCAGGGTTGCCCGCTCCGCTCCTCTCAACGCCGTCGGTCTCCGTCACCGGCATATTCTGGGCAGTTCTCGGGAACTAACAGATGCAGTTCCTGGAGGTTGCGCTGCATTGACGACTCGGACTGAAAAACTTCAACAACCACTAATTTCAGACGAAATTTACTTGGTGTTCTCATCAAAGGCTTGACCGCTACAGCTCTAATAGACAACGGTGCCCACATATCCGTCATGAGCTCACGTCTTCGATCCCCGTCTGAAGAAAGTTCTTACCCCTTCTATGTCTTTGACTGCGCGAGTAGCCGATGGCAGCCGAACATCAGTTCTTGGTATGTGCACTGCCGGCGTTACTGTTGCCGGCCTTCACTATTCAGTCCTTTTCGCTGTTCTAGACGCTTGTCCACATGACGTGATTCTCGGCATTGATTTCTGGACCACACACTCAGCCCTCATCGATTGTTCAACTTGAACTTTGCGGCTAGAGTTGCCTTCGTACTCTGAAGTCCCTTCAGCAACTCGCACATGGCTACGGTCCGTGGAGTGACTACGATTACTACCTCAGGCCACTGTGTACCTTTCTATGTCGCCGTTTCCACCTGTTACTAATGGCGATTACCTGGCAGCTCCACTCATTGACCTGATTCTTACCCAGAACATTATACTTCCTCATACTGTAGTGAGGATCAGCGACAACAAGACACCTCTTCCTGTCCTCAACTTCTCTGTGTCGACCCAGGTCAATTGTCAAGGTATCGCCTTAGCAGAACTTTCCACTCCGGAGCAATGTACTATTTCATCTTTCATTCTTGACATCAAGGTCATAGCCGAACCTGTCGCTGCCACGCAGAATGGAGCTTTCCTGGACAAAATGATCTCAAATGACACGCGCCGTCCCGAGTTCAAGCGCTCCGTGGTAATCTAGTTTCTTATTTCGACATTTTCGACATATACGACCATTCCTTAGGCCGCACGAGCATCGTAATCCACCGTATCGACACTGGCGACGCCAGTCCCCTTCACAAGCGTCCTTACCGTGTGTCTCATTCAAAGCGCCGAATAATCCAGAAGGAGGTAGAGAAGATGCTCGACAAAGACGTCATAAAACCTTCAACTAGTCCTTGGGAATCACCTGCTGTGCTTGTTAAAAAGGACAACATCTAGCGGTTCAGCGTCGACTATCGACATCTCAATGGAATAACCAAGAAGGATGTCTCTCCTCTACCTCGAATTGATGATGCACTTGACTGCTTCCACGGTGCCAAGTGTTTTGCTTCACTCGACCTACGATCTGGGTACTGGCGAATTTCATTCAATGACTGAGATAGCGAGAAGACAGCATTCATTACTCCCGACGGGCTTTATCAATTTAAAGTCATGCCTTTTTTGTTGTACCATGCGCCTGAAATTTCGAAGGCATCATGAACTCCCTCCTTCGCGGTTTTAAATGGTCGACATGCGTGTGCAATCTCACACAATGTCGTTGCTTTCTCCCCAATCTTTGAAAGCCATCTTCCACGTTTCTAGGGCCATTGTTGACATTTTTCACTGTGCTGGCCTCCAGCTTAACGCGTCAAAGTTCACATTTAGACGTCGTACACCAGTTGCGTCAACAAGGTGACTAAGCTACTTGGCCACCTTGTTGACGCTACTTATGTGCGACCCGACCCTGACAAAGTCTGCGCTGTACGTGAGTTCCCAGTCCCACGTTGCACTCAAAAAGACCGCAAGTGTTTGGGGCTCTGCTCGTATTACTGCCGTTTGGTTAGGAACATTGCGGAAATTGCTCGATCCCCGACGGATTTTGTCAGAAAGAACGTGGCTTTTTCTTGGCGTGGAGACCAAGAATATTCCTTTCCGTCGCTCATTTCTGCGCTTACATCACCCCTTGTGTTGGCTCATTTTGACCCAGCCGCTCGAACAGATCTTTGCACCGACGCAAGTGGCCATGACATAGGGCAGTACTCGTTCAAATGCAGAACGGCAGAAACCGTGTCATAGCGTACGCTAGCCGTTAACTTTCCCAGTCGAAAAGGAACGATTCCATTACTGAGCGGGAGTGCCTGGCTCTCGTCTGGGCTATCACGAAATTCCGTCCATAGCTATACGGACGCCCGTTCGCAGTCTTCATAGACCACCATGCGCTCTGCTTGCGGTCAACACTTAAGGATCCAACAGGAAGACTCGGGCGACGGTCATTGCGATTGCAGGAGTACACGTTCGCGGTAGTGTATAAGTCCGGCAAGCTTCACATTCAATCCGACTTTTTATCTCGACACCCTGTTGATTCACCCAACTTCTCTGAATAGGAAGCTGATGTCAACACCCTTGCCATAACAGATTTTCTGCGCAAGGCTGATGAACAACGCTGAGATCCATCGCTGCTATCTATGATTGATCATATTAAATTTGGCCATAAAGACAATTCACTGAGGCTGTTTTTGCTTCAAGACAACCTTTTGTGCCACCACAACTTACAACGCGTTGGCGCAGAACTTTTGCTCGTCGTCCCACGTCTTATGTGCAAGGGCATCTTGCAAGAACTTCACAATGCCCCAACATCTGGACATTTAGGTGTTTCCAGAAGCTATGACCGCGTCCGCCCACGGGTATTCTAGAAGTGCCTTTATCGTTCAGTTCGCCGCTACGGTGCAGCGTGTGACCTGTACCAGCGCTGGAAGGAGCCTATATGTACATCTCTCCCCGCCGGTCACTTTCAACCGGTTGAATTCCCATCTAAGCATTTTGATAGGTGGGGGGTAGTGGATTTGATAGGTCCCTTCCCAACATCACCAACGGGAACCAAATGGATAGCAGCAGCTAGAAATTATGCCACTCGGTATGCAATTACTCGAGCGCTACCAACCAGCTGCGCTACAGACGTTGCCGATTTTCTTCTCTACGACATCCTTCTTCAGCAAGGTGCTCCTTCTCACTTCCTCACGGACCACGGCCGCTGCTTCCTGTCTCGTGTGGTTGACGATCTCTTTAGATCCCGTGCTACGCGACACAACTTTACGATTTCTTAGAATCATCAGACTAACGGACTTCTTAAACGCCTTAATCGCACACTTACAGACATGCTTACAATGTACATTTCTGACGACCACACCGATTGGGACACTGTCCTCTCGTTCGTATAGTCTTCGCCTACAACTCGTCGCGTCATGAAACTGCCGGCTACTCACCATTTTGCCTACTGTTTGGCCGTAATCCATTTCGATAATTTGCTACACACGACCCTCCGTCCACCACTTCGTACGCGCAAGATGCATTTTCTCGTGCTTTCGTCACACGTACAGCAGCCCGCACCAGCTTAACTTCGTCCCAGCGGGCACAAAAGTCGCTCTACGACCGCCCCCATAGGGATGTCGATTTTCCTCCGCGCTTTCTCGTGCTGCTGTGGCTCCCATGCCACCAAGTCGGCCTCTGTGAGAAACATTTATTGCGATACGTTGTACATTACTAATTTCTGCGCCACGTGACAGCTGTTACCAATGAAATTTCCCCTTACTACGAACCCGACTGGTACATCCAAAACTGACATTGGGCACGTTTCTCGCCGGAAGCTCTATCACAGTGACATGTCCGTCTAATAACAGCAGGCACCGGGACGGTGCTTTGCCGCCCGGGGTAATGTCACGGTTATAGAAATTTACCTCAGGTACGGGCGCCGAAATGACATAGAAGGAATGAAGACGACGATGTTGTTGTGAGGCTGTGTCTGAGCTGCCCCGTTGTCCTAAATCCTTGCGCGCTCTGTGCAGTGTTAGCCCAAACGGCATTAACCTATTAAAACTGCCGGTTACAATATATATTAAGTGGATATATATATATATATATATATATATATATATATATATATATATATATATATATATATATAGGCCCGAATTCCCATACCCGACAGCTTGCGCCCAAACTTTACACCTTTACACATGACGGTTATCCTACTGTAATCAAAAAAATTATAGTTCACCTAAAATTTTCACAGGACTGCTGCAAATGCTGCCTATACTACAGCCAGTAGAGATATTAAAGTTTACGTGTGCTCACGTAGACGTGCCCCGCCGCGGCGGTCTAGTGGCTAAGGTACTCGGCTGCTGACCCTCAGGTCGCGGGTTCGATTCCCGGCTGCTGCGGCTGCATTTCCGATGGAGGCGGAAATGTTGTAGGCCCGTGTACTCAGATTTGGGTGCACGTTAAAGAACCCCAGGTGGTCAAAATTTCCGGAGTCCTCCACTACGGCGTCTCTCATAATCAAATGGTGGTTTTGGGACGTTAAACCCCACAAATCAATCAATCAATCACGTAGACGTGATTAGTAACCATTACCAGCGCTGATACACTGAGTGTGTATGGGAATGACAACGATTACTGTGATATACTTTAACCAAATATTTGTGGTGCACCTGAGACAAAGGAAAAATAAATGACAAAAGGCAGAATGGGGTGCCAGCCCCATCCTGTTTGGCACTTTATCCTGTCTTTCTTCGTTTTTTCTTCTTTGTCTTAGTTGCACCACAAATATTTCGTTAAGCTATGTACAAGCCATTTGTACAGCAGTGAAAAAACAAGCGGCCGTCCGTCCGTTTGTTCTTGCTTCCTTCTGTCCATCCGTACATGTGTCCGTCCGTCTGTGCGTCCAACCATGTGTCCGTCTATGCGTCTGTCCGTCTATGCATCTATCCATCCATCAATCCGTGCGTCCGTCCATGCATGATCTCTGTCTGTCTATACGTCCGCCCGTCCGTCTATCTAGTGAAGTACCGCCATTTTGCTTCCTTTCATCATATATTCAACATATAGATGTACCGCCATTCAGTGGATATTCCAAGGACTAAACGAGAGGTGGCACTTGCGAACTTTCTTACGGCCTGCGCTTCGTGTCTACTTCCCACCTTTCACCGCCTCTAGTCCATGCGTATATACTAGTTCACTATATTCATGGCATTGCAGGCCAATCCTCGCTAAACCTCGCTAAAACCTAAAAAATTACGCCTCACGAGTTTAACGTGGCAATCCTTCCTGGTCAGATAGTGCTTAAAGTGTGTCCTTCTGATACTAGTTTTTTTAGTAAGCATCAAATTCAAGGCAAATTTGTTTTTGGAGAATAGGTCATCAATACTCGTGTCTAAGTTATTTCATCAGAAACAACTATCTTTCTATTTACGAATAACGTGCGCGGGTTTTCTTCTCACTTAAAAAGGATGCACTAGTTTGGCCGTGGAGGTGGCTACCCAGTACTCCTACATACATCGTAGGCGCACGACCCACGGCATAGGGAGCTTCTCCCCCAATATCAACACGTAGTTATGGCATGTAGCCAGTAAATACCACATTTACTTCTACAGTGGGAGCTGTTATGATGATCACAAGGGTAGTTTTTGGCGTCGTAGTTGTCCGCTGGTGCTGGTGTGCGTAAACCCTATCGTACGAACTAGGAGTAAAATTAATTAAACGTAATAGACGTTAAGGACACAATGGGACTCGAACCCGGGTGTCCTGCGTGTCAACCCGGTATTCTACCACTGAGCCGTGCTGGTGTTTGAAACTAAGTTGGAAGCAGGCATGATGTCGTGAAATAATCTCGTTAATATTAGTAATAAAGTGTTTTAGAATACAGCCAGGCGTCACTTAATGCGAATTTCATAACGAGTGAGTTGTTGAATGCCCCGATCCCTTGCAAGCGCGTCAGGCATAATTTTTCATGGCCGTCAGCAGTGGCGTACCAACTCTTTTCCGAGTGGTGGTGGTGGGGGGGGGGGGCAAATGTACCTCACCCGTCACCAGGACTATATATATATATATATATAAATTAAGGGAAACAAGTGTATACCTAAGGGCTCGTTTTTCCGTGTTTTTAACACAATAATAATCAGATCTAACCGACAGTAATGCCAAGGAATGTACAGGGTAAGTTATTAGAACCAATGGAATGTAAATAAGAAGAAAGAAAAGTGGATGAAAAAGTTATATATATATATATATAGAGAGAGAGAGAACTTCATGGACACGCTCGTAGTTGTATATGAAATTGCCATCACAGAGCTGACACGACGCGCTTTCTTAGATACTACGAAGTCTTAAGCCCAATTCCCGCGTACAAAATGCAACGTTCATCTTGCTATCATGGCTCTTTCTCCCCATTGTGCTTTGGCACTTAACATGTAGATACCACAATGGTTTGTATAATAAATTTACCATGGATATTAGTCGTTTGTAAGGAGATGTACCAAGCGTCAACGAAAATACACCCAAGTTACACGGGGTATTGCTGCCAAACACCAAGACATACATTCGGCAAACCCTTCTCTATGAATGAACAGTAAATATTTTGTTACCCCTAGAAAGGCACATTTTACTTTCGAATTATAGGTCGATTACCGTGACGGAGGGCTCAACCATGTTTTTTCAACGAGTGATTGCTGTTCGATTTTTTTATCAGGTATTACACTTTCTTGCATATATTCAGGCTTGTGTGTGTGTATTATAATTTAGTCTCAACACTATTTCTGCAGCGTGCAACAGATAACATTATTGCTATTGTTCTATTATTGTTGTTACCTTATTATCAACTTCTCAACCTTTTCAATTAAAAATGTATAATTTGTAGTGTTACGGGCATACTAAATTGTTTACACTCATCGTATTTGTATTGACATTTCTAAAAGGCCCCCAGGCATATGCATAAATACGCCAATACAATCAATTTAAATGTTTTTTCTTTGCAAGAACCAATTTTGGGCGATTATAACGTCAAACTTGCTGCATTGCTTCATATCTAAATGGTCGTTAGCTGTATTTGGTGTTTGTAAACAGTCTTTGTCAAGCACACAGCACCAGTTTGTTAGGCGAGGCAAAAATTGACGCGAAAATGATGCATCGCGTAATGACCACTGATGAATGACCACGTAAAAATAAATTCGATACGGCATATTGTTTACCTCTTTTTCTTCGGCTTTCAAAATTTTCTGTGTGCCACAAACTCGCCTGCTTGTAAAATGGCATCACGAAGCTGGAGAGCATCTCCTTCTAAATGCAATTCAAGTAGGCTAGCTCTCAATTACATATGAAGAGTTATTTCTTGGAAGTGGCGAGATGGATTAGTAGCACAATAAATTATTTCTACTTGAAGCATAATGGTGTTTAGTAGCTTGTGTGCTTATATATCTCTGTGAGCTCACACTCTCTGACAAAAAGAGAAATAGAGAGAAACAAGCAGCGCTGCACGTGTGTGCTTCTTTGCTGTCCGAGATGTATTTTAACTAAGCCTCCATTGTGCTAAAAACCATGGTCTCACCTTTTGCCTTGTCCGGGGCCAAGTTGTGGGGCAAGCTTAAAAGCTGAGCTTCCTACTGAGCCCAAGTCCACTGCTTTATTCATGGCTCTTTGCAAGCTAGCGCTATGGCTCCAAGTTACTGTAAGCAAGGCTGATCATACTTATCAGAGGTTAAAGCGAAAACAATTTTTGGCGTTTCAATACGGAAAACCTAAAAATCAAGAACGATTCGTCAATTAATCGGCTCACAACATCTTCGACAGAGTAGCGGTGACGATATATCCATTTCGAAGAAAATTATTTTCTGGAAGCAGTAAATGGTTTCACCGGTTTCAAAAAAAACTTTGCTCGTTCCCATCTGTAACTGCTTCAACAAGTCACAGCAGAATAAAGGCATGAACAAAGCATGTAATAATATAGGGCCTTTGTTCAGCGCTTGCCTATTCTGCATTACTACAGCTGAGGACTCGAAAGCATCGCATAGGTGGCCCACACCGCAAAAAGCCTACAAGGAAAATTAGCACAGCGGAAATGTCGAAATTTCACTATGTTGTAACATTGCCTCGTAACTTTTTATTGTCCCGTAAGAACGTAGATTACTGTTGTGATTCGCGCCTGCAGCCTAGAGGGACCACTGTCTAAAGGGGGGGGGGGGCTGAGCCCT
This sequence comes from Rhipicephalus annulatus, assembly GCA_013436015.1. NCBI lineage: Eukaryota > Metazoa > Arthropoda > Arachnida > Ixodida > Ixodidae > Rhipicephalus > Rhipicephalus annulatus. Next base: position 76,822 of record WOVY01003681.1, on the reverse strand, counting down.
TCCAACTTTCCCATAGCAACCACTAACTGAAACGTATAAGCAAATGTGATACACTGGAGGCTGCGCGGTTGACAAAGGGGAGTTATTTCCTGCCATTTGCTTGGTCGTGCACAAACAACAGTTGTTCAGAAGTGCTCATTGAGCAAACTTAAAAGACTGCAGTAAACGTGGAGCTGGTTTATACCAGAGGGTTTCAACAAGCGCACGCCTCGATACAATACGAATGATGGGAGGTATGGGAACATAGCAAACTTCTACGAGCTTGTTAAACATCCACTTATTGGTTCTCATTGGTGGTTATACAAACAGTGCTTTAAAGCAAATAAAACTGGAAAGCGTTACATTTCACTTTTTTAGTGGGCTACGCCTCAATAGTTGACTGCATAGGATTTATAGCGGAACTAATAAAGCCTCGCCAATACGCTCCATCTGTCACAGTGCCCTGCTTGACAGAGCTACTCGGAGATTGGGTTCCTATAGATATGGCACGATTCAGAAAATACGACTGGAAGTAACGACTTCAGCCGGGACCCCTTGATTTACTTTCGCATCTCGAGCAAAGCATGGGCAAAAGCGTCACAACGTGGTGCACTTCAAGAAGAGGCTGTCGCGCATTCGGATGGCATGCAGGGTGCATTCGTGTGATCGCACAAGAAAACAGGAACGCTGTTTCGCTTACCGGTCACGTCCTCTCCACGCCTAACATTCGCAAGGTAACAACAACGCCCTCCCCTTCCTCATATCTACACACACGCACACGTTCTTACCGTGTGTAAAGGTAAGCAATGGTTGACTGAGCGGCGTCTTCAATCGACCGGTGCTTGGTCTCATTGAACCAAGACAGCGTTGCAGAAGATAGGGCGTTGGCATCAAGCAGCGGCTGGCATTTGTTGCGCGCTTGTGTAAACTGCTTGGTATTCATAAACTGAACCGAATGACGGTCAGCGTATCCCAGGCAGCTGCGTAATCGCAAACTGTTATGTCGGGTGGTCAGCATAGATTTGTGAGTGTTCTCCCGTAGACTTGCGAGTATGGGCCCCTGCTCAGCTACATCTGCAATGTTGTATACCGCACTGTACGTATACACGCGAAACGAATGATGTCCTTTCATAATCTCGCACGCATCTGAAGGCAGCGTCCGACATTGTGTCACGCAAGGCACAGCAACCAACTACATTGATAAAGACGCGCGGTGTTGTTCATCTTCTAGACCGCTGCTATCGTTTGCAGTGAACATTCGCGACATGTTCGTCACTTCGTCATTCCTGTAAGGCGCGCGCCTCGGAGGAGGAAGGGTCATCGTGGGTGTTCCCGGCGAGTAGTCGCACAATACGTCGGGTGTGTGTGAAATAATGAGACTGCGCGAACGCTGAAGATTAAGTGCCCTCGACTCACTCGGTGCATTTTGATGCCGAAGCTTGGATGACGCTCTTTGAAAGAGAAAGAGATTTGAGGGAGGGCTATAGAGGTGCTGGCGCCAGACAAATAATGTGGATTCATTTTAATGCTTTTCATGTCCAGTTCATTTTTTTGGAAAATTGTGGAGCTATCTTTTAGACTACAATGTAAAAAGAAAAATTCCCTGTACCCTGTACAGGACCAACCACGGTGGTCGTGGCACTTGGCTGCTGACTCGCAGGTCGTGGGATCGAATCACGGTCACGGCGGCTGCATTTTTGATGCAGACCAAGTGCTTGAGACATGTGTGTTTTGATTTAAGTGCACGTTATAGAAACATAGGTGGTCAAAATTTACGGGCCCTTCACTAAGCGTCTCAAAACAATCTCTTGGTTGTGGAATGTTAAACCCCAACAATTATTCATAAATAAATCACCTGTAAGGGACGCTTCACCGTGTCGTTGTGCATGTGAGTGTGCAAAGCTCTAAGCCAAATTGGTGGAGTATATAGCTCGATCGAATCGTATACCTACCTATTCTTTAAACCAAGAGTGACAATTTCCTAAATGGCCCCGCCGCGGTGGTCTAGTGGCTAAGGTACTCGGCTGCTGACCCGCAGGTCGCGGGTTCGAATCCCGGCTGCGGCGGCTGCATTTCCGATGGAGGCGGAAATGTTGTAGGCCCGTGTACTCAGATTTGGGTGCACGTTAAAGAACCCCAGGTGGTCAAAATTTCCGGAGCCCTCCACTACGGCGTCTCTCATAATCAAATGGTGGTTTTGGGACGTTAAACCCCACATATAATATAAACAATTTCCTAAATGGAAAAGACAAAGGGAGAATAAAATGAGGGAAAGGCAGGGAGGTTAACCAGAAAATGGAGCATCTGGTTTGCTACCCTGCACTAGGGGAAGGGGGAATGGGGAAGAAAGATTGGAAAGAAAGCGAAGAGGGGAATAGATGCGCGCGAAAAAAAAGGGGGGGGGAGCTGGGGTGCTACAGTCTCTACAATAGGCCGCTGCCACGCAAAAAGTTCAGTAAGGCCTTCACTGATTTTTCTTTGAGCACACAAATCATGTCGTCTTTCCAGCACTGATTGTTCAGACAAAGGTCTGTCGTCAAGGCGAGCTAACGCAGCAGCTAGTTGCCGTCTTTGCACGCTGTAACGAGGGCAGTGACAGAGAACGTGCTCTATAGTTTCATCGCTGCCGCAATGATCGCAAACAGCACTGTCTTCCATGCCGATTCGGAAGGCGAAAGCTTTGGTGAAAGCGACACCAAGCCATAGTCGGCAAAGCACCGTTGTCTCGAGTCGAGAGAGTCCAGACGGAGGCCGGAGTCGACGAGACGTGTCCAGTCTACGCAGTCGCGTGTGCCGTAAGCACTCGGTGTTCCACAGGGATTTTAATTCTGCAATAGCGATTTTTCGGATGGTCATTGCAGCATCAGTCCTTGAAAATGGTTTAGATGTTTCTTCACCATCTTCGTGTGCTGATCGGGCAGCTGCATCGGCGTGTTCGTTGCCCAATATGCCGCAGTGACTTGGAAGCCACTGAAACGTGATTCTGTGTCCTTCGTCGAAGAGGTGGTGAAGCAGCTCTCTAATTTCCAGCACTAGTTGTTCATGAGGTCCCCGGCGTAAGGCGAATATCAGACACTGTAGTGTTGCCTTAGAGTCCGTGAACACGCTCCATTTCTTGGCTTCTTGGTGTTTAATAACTTGAATTGCGCTACGTAGAGCAGCAAGTTCCGCAGCTGTCGATGATGTCTGGTGGGATAAACGAAACTTCACCGTTGTCGCTGTTGCAGGAAAGATCATCGACCCTGCAGACCCATCCACTTTAGTTGAAGCGTCAGTATATAGATGAGTATGCTCACTGTATTTCTCATATAACAAGAGAAGAGAAAGCTGCTTTAGCGCTGGAGACGAGAGCCGGGCTTTTGACCCTATGCCTGGAACCGTGAGTTCAACATGTGCATAGGTCATACTCCATGGGGGAGTTGAAATCCTCGATGGAGTTGTATATCCCGTAGGAATGCGTGTGCGATGTGACAAGACTGTCTGGCAAAATGAGGCACGAGGTCGGGCTTCTGGCAGTGAAGCTAGATGATGGGCAGGGGCACGAGTAAGATGCCTCACGTGTGCTCTGAGCACTTCCATCATGATATGCGTCTTTAGCGGGTAGTCATTAGCAATCTCGATTGTCTCAGCTGTTGATGAACATCGCGGTAGCCCCAGACAAAGTCGCAGAGCCATAGCCTGAATGCTTTCGAGAGTCCGAATGTTGGTTTTACAGGTGTTGGTCAACACAGGCAAACTGTAGCGCAAATAGCCAAGAAAAAGCGTCTTGTACAATTGCATCATTGCATGTACTGAAGTCCCCCAGGTTTTTCCTTCGAGATACTTGAATAAGTTAGCAATTTCTGTCAGCCTCTTCTTCAAGTGGGCCACATGTTGGCCCCAGCAGAAATCTCTAATAATGAATACGCCTAGAAATCTGTGCGTCCTGACATATGGTATGACTTGGCCATCGATTGATATAGCGTATGGTGTCATTGGCTTTCGTATAAAAGCAATCAATGCGCATTTCGCTGGCGAGATTTTCAGACCGTGGTCCTTGAGGTACACTGATACCAACGTCACTGCTTTCTGAAGTCTTGCGCGTACCTGAGGTCTTGTCACGCCAGATGTCCAGACGCAGATGTCGTCAGCGTACATGGATAACTTGACCACACTTGGTAGTCGTTCTACAAGACCAATAAGAACGAGGTTGAAGAGGGTTGGACTCAAGACGCCACCATGCGGGACTCCACGATGCGTTGGGTATTGGGAGGTTGGACCATCTGCAGTGTTCACAAACAAGGTCCGCCCTTGTAAATAACTGCGTGTCCAACAATACAGTTGCCCGCCTAGGCTCACTGACTCAATGGATACGAGGATGGCGTCATGTAGAACGTTGTCGTATGCTCCTTTTACGTCAAGGAACATGGCTGCAGATAGTCGTTTACCTGCCTTTTGTTGCTGGACATATGTGACGAGATCTATAACATTGTCGATCGAACATCGGTGACGGCAAAAACCAGCCATGGCGTTCGGAAATATCTCATAGTATTCCAGGTACCATTCAAGCCTGGCCAAGATCATTCTCTCCATTACCTTTCCTACGCAACTTGAGAGTGCAATCGGTTGGTAAGAGGCAATGTTCAGGGGAGATTTGCCAGGCTTAAGGATCGGTACCAAGCGGCTAATCTTCCAATCTTGCGCAACGACGCCAGCTTTCCAGGAATCGTTGAAGATGTTAAGGAGTGCTTCTCGTGCCCGTTTACCAAGGTTGCACAGCATCCTGTATGAGATGTCATCCGGGCCAGTTGACGACGACTTATTACATAAGACGAGCGCCGCATCGAGCTCCTGTGATGTAAACGGTAGATCCATGCGTGGGTCCCGTGAGTGAGGGATATGATTCACTGTATGTAGGCTTGTGTACGCTGTCTGGCTCATGGTCATAGCGCAGAAATCTTCTGCTACCTCAATTTCATGCCGGCGATGAAAAAGTAAGGGCTTTGAAGGGAAAACGCTGCTCTGGAACAGAACGTAGGCCTCGCACAATTCTCTATATCCGAGACAGTGGTTTATGAGGATCTAGCGACGCACAAAATTTCCTCCATCGTTGGGTGTCTAATTTGTCAAAGCGCCGTTGTATCTTCTTTTGGATGCGCCGGGCTGTCCGTAGATCGTCTGTGGAATTGGTGCGTTGGTATCGTCTTTCGGCACGACGGCGGATCGCACGAAGTCGCTCCATCTCGAGGTAACATTCAGAGTACTTCGAAGAGCTTAATATTGTGCGCATAGCCACATGTGCAGTGTCCTTAATAGCTTGCCGAAGACCATTGAACAGGTTTTCTTCACAATCATCCTCATGTTGAGTTTTGAACACACTCCAATCTATTCTTTGTGTTGTGGTAGAGGAGTACGTGTTCGAAATACCTTTAATCTTCAGGTAAGTGGGGTTGTGGTCGCTTCCGTGTGTTTCAATGTCCAAAAACCACTTTACCCGTGTAGCAAATCGGCGTGAAACAAAGGACAAATCAAGGCAGCTGCTATATGTAGTGCCTCGTAAAAACGTAGGACTGGCGTCATTCGGAAGGACGAGACCATGGCTGGAAACCAATGATGCTAGACGTCGTCCCGTCGAATTAAGCCTTGAGCTTCCCCAAATGGGATGATGCGCATTGAAATCCCCGGTGATAACCCACGTACCCGGATGTGCCCTTAATATGCCGTCTAGTTTGTTGGCGTCGAAATGACTTGATGGGGATATATACACGCCTAGAAGTGCGAATGTCACCTTTCCTTTTTTAACAGACAAGCACACATACTGATTGCCGTCGTGAGGTTGCACTGGCTGGACGACGTAAGTAAGCTCCCGGCGAATAAATACAACAACCTTGCTACTTTCGATGTCACTTGAAGAGAAAAATGACTCGTAGCTGGATAATCTGATTGGGTGCGATAATTTCGGTTCACATATAATTAGGATAGGAAATCGGTACAGATGAACAAACTGGCGAAAATCAGGTATGCGGGATCTCAGACCTCTTGCGTTCCACTGAAAAATCGATGCTTCTCTGACCTCCTGACGGAACGACTTGAGATTGTCGGCAATGGTTTTTCTGGAGGCTTGCAAGGACCGGACTCAACGCGTCCAGCACCTGTAGACCGCTCCTAGCAGTTGGCGTATCGATGCTTGTTAGAAGACTTCTGATGACACTCACAATGGATCGCAGTATAGGAATAATTTGACGATGTGCTGTTGGAGCCTCGTCATCAGCAGCATTGGCTTTCACTGGGAGCAGAGAGCGGGAAGGCTGCTTGGAAGGCCGTGCGTTCGCAAGCACCGGCCAGTCTTCAGGGGAGAGAGGCTTCGCCGGTGGAGGTATTCTTCTACTCTCTGGCTTTCTACTGGATGTTGATGGTGGTGTAGACCGAAGTGGTGCATGAATATCACCATGACTGGAGCGTTTCCGTTGGTGGCGACGTCGACGCCGGATTTTCTGTGAAGCTTCTCTATGGGTGGAGTTACCCTGACCATTTCTTTCAGGATACCCATTTCTTTCTTGAGTCTTGGACATTCCTTAGACGTGGCTTCATGCGTACCTCGACAATTGCCGCACCTATAAGTTGTTGCACAACAGGTGTCTACCGTGTGCGCCTCCGCGCAACGGGGGCATACGGTAGAGTTCGCACAGACGCCCTTGACATGACCAATCTTGAAACACTTGTGGCACTGAAGCGGCTTTGGGACAAAATGCCGTACCACATGCCGGAAATGTCCCACCTTGACGTGCGTAGATATTGAGTCGCCCTTAAAGACTATCTTAACGCAGCGGCTGTTCCCGAGGCGGCTTATATGCTAAATGACCACTCCTTCGTACGCCGGTTTTATCATAATAGGTAGATCCGTGTTTGGGTTTGCCAAGTCAATGTCGTAAATGACACCTGCAGTGCAGGTCCCAGTCATCGGTACGACCGCTCGTACTTTGACATCTCCAAACTCTGTCATCATTCGAAGCTTCTCCAGCGTGTCTGCATGTGTTGTGTCAACAGCTAAAACGTTCTTATGTGTGTTTAGCCGGACCTCTTTGATTTCATGCTGTGCTATTCCCTCAAGAACATTGGAAATGGCTTGCCTGTTTAATTTTCGAAGGCTGGCGGAAGGATCCACGGGCATGAAGAGAATGGTATGCGGCCAGCGTTCACTCCTTGCCTTCACGGTTGACGTGCTTGCAGATGATGACGTCTTGATGAGCCTCCTTTTGGCCTTGCGGCTGATCACAGACACGAAGCTGCCATCTGATGAGTCGTTGCCGTCGACTGAGTAGATGTCCGTGACTTTACTGGAGCAGCACCAAGAGCCTCGTTTCCTTGCGGAGCTTACAAATGTTGAGCTGTGGCCAGACGGGCCAGCAGTTCGTTTTTCGTCCATGGGCAAGAGAGCAGGAGCATCTCTTGAGCCGTCGCTGGTGATGAACCATGAGCCTTGAGCCACAGAAGAGCTTGAGGGCACTGACATTTGACCACGTGGGCCTGTAGAAGTCGCCGATGCCATCGCCACAAGGCGGGACGCAGAGAGCGTCCCAGGAATCGTGGAAAATATAACAAAAAACAGTTAGTAGTGACAGACGCGTTCTATCACTAAGTAACTTCGTCGTCGTCGGGAAAAGACAAAAATATATTTTCGGCATATTGTGTAGAAAGCAAAATTCACGGTGCAGTATAACTAAGAGAAAACTGCTATGGCAGGGTTTGGAAAGATCCCACTAAAACGACCCCTCAAACAAAAAGAGATACCGTGAATATTGGTGGTAATGTGCTGTGACGTGTCTCGTTTTTCGTTTACGTTTTCCAGAGAGGAGCCAGAGCACGGCGACGTTGAATGTCATCGTGCGTATACAGAAAGTGACACGTAAGTTGTGCGAGCACCACTTGAGAACCATGCGGTCCAATCACTTGCGAAGCACGCTTCGTTGGTTTCATGGTTTATGCACGCGTACGAAGAGAGGCATGAAATTTGTAGAAGCGTGACGAATATTAAAGGGCTTCAACGTGAGATATATATGGCGTATATCTTTAGGTCACACAATTAAATGCTCAATGGCGCCCTTATTTGGCGAAAGAGAATGCATGAATGACATTGTAAAGAGGCCGAGCTCTTCCGCCTATTTTTCTTTGGTATTATGCGTCTTAAAAACACTTGTTATATACTTTTCAAAAGCATCTCTTTTTATGCCTACGAGGTCTGTCGGAAAGGTTTGTGTAGTGTACGCAAAATAAATAAAAAACAGCACAGTCACTCACATACATCGATGTGGTCACCTTCAATATTAAATAATTCAATCATTATTACTGCTAGCCCTGAAGAGGGCTGGCACAGGGCGAAAGGTACAAGAAGTTTTCATGTGAGATTTGCTACAAAGTTGTGTTGATAGTTTGCAGGGTTGTTACGAACAGCATAGAGAAATATACAAAAAATGACCCCAGTTTCCAGAGTGCGAACACCGATTAGCATGCGGAGCATATATGTTGAACTGCGATAAATGTGGTTTGTAATTTGCGACATGCGTGTGTGTTATAAGTGAACACGAGTGAACATGAGTGAAGAAGCACGCACGTATGCTGCGAAAGACGGTGTTTATTGGTGAGACGCTTTGGGTATTTTGAGCAAGATGGCTTCATGGTCCGTAAAGTGAAAGGTGAGTGGGTCTGGTTGCAGCGGTCGAAAGTCGAAATTCGAAAAGACGTGGTCGATGCACGTCCCGCGATCCGCGGTGGGATGATGTTTGCCGTCGTGCGTTGCTCGTTTCAGCAAGTGCCGCGACTCCATGTAGTCGCCCACCCAATCGTACTTGATGACGTCGACATTGAAGACGCCAACTATCACGAAGGGTCATCGTTGCGGTCGTTGTTTCAGGTATTCTTCCACGGCTTCGTCGACGTACTTCTCAACGGCAGCATACACTTTCACTAGCGACATTGGACGTGGAGCGACCGCACAAACCAACCGACGAAAGGCAGCGCGCCCCGACACTCTGTTGTTTATAGCGAGAGCAGGTCCCGGCCTGCGCATGCGCGCGTTAGCATACAGCTGGCGCCCGTAAAACTAAAGGTCGCGCGGCGCGTGGAGGGGAGAAGCGAGAGCCGCACGCGCTCTTTTGAGAGGAGGAAGGGATGCACAGATGGATGGCGGAAGAGGAGGGGAGGCTGCGGACGGTGACGGCGCACGACTAGCCCCTAGTATAACAAGCTCCGCAATTAAAAGAATTCACAAAAACCTACTGAAAAGTGCAATCAAGGAGAAGAGTAAAGTGCACCGTGTTCAATAGCAAAGGACAAATGTACGCAGCATCGCAAGACTGTTAAAATCATTTATGCAGGATAAAAGCTGTATGTAGCCAAAGTGTCATACATAGAAAACCCGTCTCACCTTATCTTCAAATGACGTTAGCGGAGAACGTTCGATTGTGGATTCAGGTAACATCTTCCACTCTTCATTAACATGCGGGAATTAACTGAACCTGAAACAGTCATTACGACAAGCACGGGGCGCGTTGTACATACTATCACGATACTTGTAGTTAGACTTAATTAGCTGGTTCTACCACTTCTTTCGTTGCCACAAGCATGCCTGCAATTCTTCCGTGAAGCACTTTAGTAACAATGCTATTTCCATTGTTAATGAGTAGTCGTGCTAATGAATAGTCATTGCATCAGCGAATTGCCACCGCCAGAGCACCAGTGTGTGTCACAAGAAACGAGATAAATAAATAAATAAGTAAATATCACAGGGAGATAATTACAGCCACTACTGGAGACATTTTCAGCAGAGCAACGCAAGTGTGTGCCAGAATATTCGCAATGTCATTCCTCAGAGACCCGTGGCGACGCGTTATCGTGGTCACAAAAATAAGCACCGCTCTTTAATACTAATTTGGTTGCGCGATGGGCACACCTAATCTCTCATATGGACGCTTCAGATATTCTATACATATAAAAAGCTGCATCTGTCGATTAACAATTAGTAGTGCATAATTATATGGCTGTCAACAAATACGATCAACCGGAGCGAATGTTAATTTCTTCTACGGAGTCCTGGTGTTGGCTCATCTTCGCCTTTCTTCTGGCCGATTCCACAACATCAGCTGAACGTCGTGATTGTAAACCTAGGTTTCGTTGCCCGTGATGAACTTTAGCAGTAATTTACCTGTGTATTTCGAATTTTTGCAATCTCTGCACCGTTACCTAGAATGGAGAGAGCTGTACATTGTGTCTTATTTTCTCTCGCACACTGCAGAAACTTTTGGTACCAGTCAGATATTGGTGCTTCAAGAAGTTTTCAGGCTTTCTTTTTTTTAATCCGGTGATTGTGTCGCACTTTCGAGATTTGCAGGCGAAGCAAGCGGTGCCAAAGAAACCGGCTGCCGGGGACAGGCAGGCTCTGAAAAACTTCGTAGATACTGGAGCACAGGGATGTGAGAATACTGGTGCGTAACAAAACCAATATAAATACTTGTATTACATAATAGTATAAGGGTCAGAACTAGAGTGACCAGAGCCACTTTTGAGGCATGGAGCTGGTAGGAAGGGGGGATCAACTGAGGGTGAGGGGGCTGTCTTAGCGGAGCTGTATAGGATGCAGAAGCCATTTGATGAGATACATGTGTACTTGGAGTGACATGTAGAAAGTGAGTTGTCTGGCGCAGAATTTGACTCAGGGTTGACAAGAATCTGTGTCTTTTGTCTATTTTCCCGCCACTATAAATATATAAAAGTCTGCGAAGTCTCTATATGTATATTAAGATGTAATGCAATGCTACGGTACATTAAAGAACTCATTTAGAAAATACTCTCCCTACATGTTTTGAGGTATGGGCGCTGGCGTCATCGCTGGAGGGCATCACACTGCAGACAGGCCCCGAAAACTCAGCGCTAGTTTTGTTTTCAGGGAACATGTGCGCTCGTAGCGGTGGCTGGGCATCCTAAGATCTGGTTGAACGAAGTGCGATATAGTGGATGTTCGCATTATTGCCTTTCACCAGTTTTTTAACATAGAAAAGTTTGAATCAATGTAAAAAAGTCATCATTTGTTCATGTGTCTTTTCTATTTCTTATTTTATGAATCTTGAATCGGGCGAAGCGCGGGAAGACTCGCGTTAGCAGTTGCCTCTGCACCTCCATGCCACTTGCTCAGTGCCGGATATCACATGCATGCCGCATCGCGCCCGTTTGTCTCGCTCAGTTAGCGTGCAAAGTATGAATACGGCAAAGATAAGGCATTTGATGTAGCGTATAGTGAACGCAAGATGCAGTAGGCCGGGTTAATCAGGTCAACCATCCGTTAGACGAATATGGCTAAATAGGGGCATCGCATGATTTGTGCGGCTCTACAATGTGATAACCCCGGGATTTCTAGGTCCGCGAAGGTTTTTGTGGCTTCCACGCTGGTTGAAGACAGGTCTGTCCTGTCTTCAACCAGCTGGTTGTCCACGCTGGTTGAAGAGAGGGAAGGCATCCAGTTACATTCGGCTCAGCTCGTCAAGTACATGGAATAGGCCCGCGTCGCGGCCGAAATGCCGACCAGCTCGGTAGCTACCAGAGGTCTCATCTGGCCAGTTGGGAGTATTCCGAGTATGAATGTCTGCGTCAATTTTGTGCGAAACATTGTTCGACTCAGAGAGGCGACCTCACGGCAAGAGTATACGCGTCTTACCACGCTTTTCACGCAAACAACGTTTGTTCTGAAAGTCACGACACGTGCATGTGCATTAGAATATTGATCGCGAGTAGCCATTTAAGGTTCGGAGCAGCATGGCTACTCCGAACCTTATATGGCTCTGAGCAACGGCTGCAAGAGCGCGTGCATATCCGGTATTTTTGGCCCAGTTACTGAAGAAGCAAGCAATATTCATGAAGTGCCAAAAAAGTACCTGACTTACTTCGACTATGTTCGCCTTATTTGCAGTTCTAATTATAGCGCGCGTTTCTATGCATGTTCACTGTCACAGGTGGTATCCCTGCTGAACTAAAAAAATGTGAAAGGCCACTTGGGACAACCGGCACCAGCGGGATACCCCGTCGTGTGCGTTCCGGTAACATGCAGCTTGTAGTTTGCACGACGTCCGCATTGAATCATATGTTCCACACACACACACACACACACACACACACACACACACACACACACACACACACACACACACACACACACACACACACACACACACACACACACACACACACAAAACCGTAGGCCTGTGATGAATTGAATGGGACTTCTTGGCAGGATGAGCCAGGTGGTTCATATAGTCACTTCTTGCAGTCGTGGGATCCGCATCACCCAGGCTTTGCTACTCTGGGTGCCACCTGCAAAGGATCCACGTGGAATGGTCCTGCGAGCAACTTCCTCTACACGTGGGAGGCAAGAGCCACGGACGACGATGGGTCGGTCGCCTTTGAAATCATCTCCCACGAGACGCCCTTTGCAGCCGTCAGCATCGGGTGAGCAGCAGAGGCACACCGTTTCATCACAGACCTGAGAATATTGAAGAAAAGAATAAAAAAAAGTGCTGCAGGAATGTTAGTTTTGCAATTATCCATAAAAAGTTTTAGGATGAAAGTTAAAAACGTTGCGCATCCGCTTATATACCAATCTTTTCTAGAAATGACCAACGTTTCTTGTACTTCGAGATAATGATCATCGAAATTGAAGGGCGAAATCGAAACTGATTGCGCCCGGCGAAAATAGATAGGTGATGCCGACAGGATGATCAGCTTTTACTCGTGCGGTTAATTATTCGTGGCCACGATGGATCACTGCATGTAACTACACCGCACATACAGCGCGATATGGAAAGAAGCTCGTGCCCCAAGCGGGTAGAAATGAATCCAGAGTTCTTCACTACGATTGAAAACCCAAGCTTGCACTTTATAATTGGAGAGCTATCCAAACCCCATGAATCCTCTTTCCTCAGACAAAAAAAGGCAGATCCCACGTATAGTTGAGAATTGGCGCTATTCGAAGCATGCGGAGTGAACGTGACCATATAGCAATTTTTTTTATTGAGCGACACGTGATTAAATGGCGCTAAACATATGTACAGAAGTTGCACGCACATACGTATGTTGAAGAGTCGCAGATGTTGATATAACCAGCTGTTTGCACTTGCGTAACGATGCACACTGAAACATGCGTATTACCACCACAAGAAGCTGATATGAAGCGGAGATGCTCGCGAGGATGTTGGCCCTTGGCACTGCTACGTAAATAAACATCAGCGCATGGCAACTAACCACAATTGACGTTAACCCGACGTGACGGCTGTATTATAGGAATATATACGTAATGTTTATAAAATTAGCTAGGCAGCACTGCAACCACTACTGACGTTTCACGAAGATTGGCGTCTATTTGAACAGTAGTTCCGAGACCTGGCATAGCTCTGTGGTAGAATGCTTCATTGCCATGCAGAATTCCTTGGTTCAATTCAAGCTTGAACCCTGACATTTATTCTATGCCTTCTTTGGGTCGACGCTACCGATGTGCGGTATTGATTAACGCTCACGCGTTAAAATTGTCCATGTGTGTTCTCGTCATTCCTGGGTAGATACGAAGTGTCAATCACCTGTGGGACATATCCGCACATCACTGGCACATACCCGCCCGTGGGTATGTGCGACTGTGTGGCGGGATGTGTTTGGCGATGTACCCGACGGGATTGTGACATTATTCATGTCTTGATGAGCGCGTCATATTCATCAATCCATATTACTCTCCCATGCTAATTTTTATTCACGCCAAGTTAAGGGGTGGACCATGGGAGCACCCAAACGTAAGCGGCTAGATAGATACGTTCGAAGTCACCGAAATTCGCTAAGAAATGCCTCCCAATAAAAAAAAGACAATGCTGAATTTTACATGGTCTTAAAAGAATTCGCGATTCGCAAAGGCGCCTCCTGTTACTATCGATTGTATCGCGGAAAATGTTGTAGCCTACCCTGAAAAGGCTCATTCATTCGCAGACATAGACCGGAGAATTGTCCCCAAACTAAATCTGATTTACCTTTTGCTCCTGTCACTCGCTCTCAAGAGGTCGTCCGGTAATAGACTGTCACAACTGCCGCATTGACTGGAGCAGAAATGTTGTCTTCCCGCAGGTCCTTGACAGTATGTACATCTCAAGCGGATCTACCGTGAGATGCATCGTTCAAGAAACACGAAACGCTTCAGGTCGCCGACTGACTTTTAGCGAGCCTGTGGTTATCAGTGGCTCCCAAGGTGCATGTGGTGCGCTTCATATAGCGTATAATTGAGTTCACAATAAATTTTTAGCCTTACGAGATCTTCATTGGAGTTCTTTTTGTATAACCTGGTCGTTTAACGTATGTATACATTTATTTTTAAGTATGTATACATTTATCTTTAAAAGGAACAAAGAAAATATAAAAAAAATCTGAGGCCCCCACTCTGGATTTGAACATACAATTTCTTGCTCATCAGCGTGCTATATTAACGAAGTAAATTATTCCGCTCATACTGTCCATCACGCTAACGGCAAGTTATTTGTATACACCATTCGCCACTGACCTACTGTCAATGGATTCATAGGAAACATTGTTAAACAAAGCATGTATTTCGTTTCTCTAAACATTGACGCATGCGATGGCTTGTTAAATGGAGAGGTGGGTTCACTGAAGCACACGAAACTGGATACAAGGGGCACTGCAACATGTCTCTGTTTCCACTTTCACGCTACAGCAACAGAAAAAATTCCTCGCATCAAGTCCAGGACTGTTCTGAAAGTGGCTGGGAAGTGTCCTGCCTGTGAATGCGCGCCGCCGCTATAACTTTAAACATAAAAACTCAACTCGCTGCCCCAGATGAGATGTGGTGACGCTTGTGCCGTTAAAACATTGCACGGCTTCGTCGTCACAACAGTGTACATGTCACCAGGAACCTTGTGGACTGACGTCCCGAACTTCTTGCTGCAAAACGTCCGTGCCACGTGCCTCCAGGATGTGCCTCTTATAGTCACAGGAGACTTAACGTTAGTGTACTTCAGCATGAAAACCAGTGGCTTGTCACGTTTCTCAGTGCCGAACTTGGGCTTCGTCTCCCTTTAAACGTCACGTAGTGAACAATTCACATGATCACCTGTTTAAATACTGTGGTTACTGCATTACTGTCAATTCAAGTACAATTAACCATGTTCAGAACATTTCGCACAGTTCCCAAATCTTCTAATTCATATAACAGCCCGATGTAATGCTATCACATTCCTTGCTTTAGCCTTGCGCCGAAACTATGACTTTTTTTTGCCTCGCAAATTATTTATGCAAGCCTTCGTTCTTGTCTGATCTTTGTAGGCTTAGTTTTATCTGTCTAAAGCATGCTGCCGTTTTTCTGACCTTTGGCAGCCCCATTCTTCGCAGTCGGTTCTATTTACAAATCTCGATTTTTTGCTCTAGCCTGCTCCTCTTCCAGAGTTAGCCTCCGTAGGAAATAGCTCTGATTATATCTACTGTAAACCAAGAAGTTTTTTGCAAATTTCTTTTTCACGATGTACGACCTAAACACTCAAACTTTCTTAGCTGCTCACAAAGATACAAAATTATTAACCATAAATAACTTGATCCTAGAGTCACCTGGGCCGGTCAAATTGTGGGACCAACTTGTGAAATATTTTGCTATAAAAATCTGTGTTTCCAGCTTATTACTACTTCTTTTTTTTCTGTACTGTCCTCTCTGGGCAAAGAGAATCGCTCACATAGGCGACATGTCTCCGAAAGCTGGTAAGCTAACTTATGGCTGAACCCGCAAAACGCTAATGAATCATTTTTTGTTCTTATTTCTTTTTTGGTATAAATAAGAGGAGACTGGGTTGTTCTGCAAGTGCTGTTATCTAGTAGGGTAATTTATGATCTATTGTGAAGTGTGTGGCGATAAAATTTCACTGTATGAGAAACATTAACTATTTCAATGTACTGATGTTTAGATGTCCTGTCCCGCACATCTGATCCACTGCTGCTAAGTCTTCCAAAGCTTCATCGAGTTCCCGCAGGAGGACCAAAAACAGTTGGCAGAATGACATCTGTGTTAGGCTGCGTAATTTCACTGGGAGTCATTCAGCATTGGGGAAAGAAATGTCCACTGCTAAAGTGTTATCTTAATCAACAACGCTAAACCATCGCCTCGTCTCTTCAGTTGTGGCTATACAATGGGCCCCCATCATTCAAACATGTCAGTGCCATTATCGCGTACAGTGTATTTGATTATAAAAATATTTCAAAAAGTTCTTTGACCCATTCAGCCATCATTCCGATTTCGTCAAAATATTTTTGCAGGCTTCCACTGATGCCGAATGAATGATGAGTGAATTTATGCTCACTGTCAACATCGAAAATATCTTTAGGCTCAGAGAAATTTCAGACAGTGCAAGAGCCAATTGCCGTGGGCGCATTTTGGCTTTCTTCAGCAGAATCTTTCCAAGTTTAACTATAAAAATTCATATTCGTGGTTTGTTTTCCTTGCTGGTGTTCTCGCTCGCCAGAGCACACTGCGTTCCCCGCCGTGGTTGTCTAGTGGTTATGGCACTCTACTGCTAACCCTAACGTTGCGGGATTGAATCCCGGCTGCGGCGGCTGCATTTAAGATGGAGGCGACCATGTTTTGGAACTGCGAAGGAGACCAATCATCGTGCAGAAAAAGTGTCGGTGGCTGGGAGGATGCGAAAGGGGTCCAGGAGGGAGAGAGGAGGTCGAGCGCGTGGTGGCGAGTACGGTGGATGACGGTACTTTCTCATGATCAAGGAAGTTTAGGCGCAATGAGCGCGTGTCACCACATCGCGCAGTGGCGTGCGCTCTAATCTCCCACGCGTACTTTGCCCCGCTCAGAGGAGGGGAGAGATGCTTCTTCGCGCGCCCTTATCTTGTGGTGGGGAGGAGGGGAGGATCGTTCGTCTTTGCTGGCATAGGGCTTTACCTGGAACGGTTCTGTTGTAGTTACCGGGCACACAAAGGTCACTGCAATCTCCGTTTGCGAAAAGCGCACGCTTTTCAGACCCAGCGAAGTAACAACTGAGACGCTTATTTGCGTGCATCGATCTGAACCTGTGCGCACGTTTCGTGCGTCATTTGTGCGTTAGAAAAGCGGGGCACGTTTCGAACTGCTTTCCATTCTGCCTGTGAATTTCACTATAAAATATAATTGTCAAAATGACGGTGAATATAACTGCAGCTCTATTTCCAAGCTTATGGCCATCCAATTGACAACCGGTCGTCATTTTCAAACGACAGCACAATTTTATTATTTTGATGTGTTTCCCGTCATTTCGAAACACAAGCAAACCATTAAATTGATAATATTCACATCAAAATGATGACATTCCGTTGTTTTCCAACGACGGCACAATTTTATCATTTTGATGTGTTTCCCGTCATTTCAAATACAAGCAAACCGTCAAGTTGATAACGTTTACATCAAAATAACAAAAGGTCATCTTTTGCAAATGACGGTATTCTTTCATCATATTAAAGTTTTTTAGTGAACTCAATAGACAACTGAACTGCGCAATTGATAACCTTTGAACGTCAAAATGACAGCAAGTTGTCAATTCTGGATGACAGGAATTACGAAATAAAGTTATTTAACTCCTCTTTGTCAATTAAAACTATTATAGGACCGTCAATACAGCATTTTCTTTGTAAGGTGACAGCAGGCTCTCAATGCAATGTCGGTAATGGTTCTTGAGAAGAAGTGTATTCT
Organism: Rhipicephalus annulatus; assembly: GCA_013436015.1. Classification (NCBI taxonomy): domain Eukaryota; kingdom Metazoa; phylum Arthropoda; class Arachnida; order Ixodida; family Ixodidae; genus Rhipicephalus; species Rhipicephalus annulatus. The sequence goes on along the minus strand of WOVY01003681.1, from coordinate 59,106 downwards.
GTTTCATTATGAATTTTAGTGCAGTCTACGTCGCCATGCCACTGTCATTCGACATGGGTAGCACTGCATAAAATATGCAACGAAAGCTTTTGTGAATACTTGCACATTTATTCTTCAAAGTATTTTGAGAAGGTGGAGCACCCTTCGCGCTACTCCACTTTACGACAGCGTTTAGTTGGGTTGATCTGCCCCTTGTACTTGGGAACAAAAGCAGAATGACAGAATAAATCTATGCTCCATAAACTGTGCCAATATCATATTTGGGCTTCAGTAGTGAAATGCCGGAAATGTGTCAACTGCACTAGCTTGTGTGATACAGACACTGCATTATGAAATCAAAGGACAACAAACAGAAATCTTGTGCAGCGAATGTAATGGCTTTTGTCATATGCTGTAAATATTTGAACATATAAAACAGAAAACGTTAAAGCTTTACAGTATTGCGAAAAAAGTATGCTTTTTATAAAAAAAACACTAAACATGCATCATATTGCAACTTTTCGCCAAGGCAAAAAATAAAGTTAAATGAGTAACCTCCTGAAAGAGTAGCACCTTGACAATAAAGAAAACACTGTATCTTTATAATTGATCGAACCAGCAATACTATATAAATTATTTAGTGCGACACAGTTTCAGTTGAGTGTCTAAATTTTTAAGTGCCATCTAGGCAACACAACATTCTTTTGGAAAACATAATGGCTCAATAACTACTACTCACATTCACATATACCGGCACAATTTTTTAGCATGATCGGAGATTGTCAAAAATTGACCGGGTTCGATTGATATGAAATGATCCAATACATTTGACATGGCCACCGAAATGGTTGAGACACTTGGCTTAGAATGACCCAGGCGTAACCCTTAGATAAACACATAACACCTGTCAGTGGATATAGCTTTACAAACAGGTATTGAACGTGAAATAAAAAAAAATCAACGTTGAGCAGCAACAAATTATTATATGCCTCTTGAAAAAGAGATCTTTATTGGGAAAAGAAATAGCAATGTAAAATGTAGTCTAGCTTTGCTGGCATAGGCACATCATTATGAGATAAGCCGCTCATGAGTTAAATGGCACAATTTAAAAGTTTACGTATTCGACAGAAATCAGCCTGGCTGGGTCTTTAGACCTTAGTTGCTGGCGAATCTAATTATTCATATAAATTGAAAAACACAGAATTTTCGCATTTTGAGCTAGCCTTATTCCTAAATTTTAAGTATATGCTACCTGCGATACATTAGTGGAGCAGGTTGGGGCTGCCTAGAGTGCCTCTCACCATATGCATATAATACAGTTTGCGGATCAAGTCAAGCAATACAAAAACGATATCTCGGTGGGAAAATTCATGATTATGCATAGTCGCTAGGGACGGCCTTTCGACAAGCGTACATGCCTTTTCGAAGGCTGCAGCCTTGAAGAAGACAAGCTTACTTGTCAAAACGTTTGCTCCAGTGACACTCCATGTTCTTGAACTTTCCATCTCTATCTTACCAAGAACTTTTGCTTTGAATAATAAGCTAAGCTACACAAGTCATGTTTTGAGCGAAAAATTTCTATATTACATACTCACCTATGACAGCCAGTAGAGGTGTTGCTGGCATCCCCTCCAGGCTCTCTTCACCTGCATGCTGAGAATTCTTAAGCAAAAATTTAGTAGGACTCGGGAGAAGAATTTTAATAACCAGACATACCTATCTAAATCACACATCATAACCAAACTTCTAAAGGCCACCTTGCATTGTTTAACATAAGCAGCTGATATTGCAGTTCATATTACCAGCCTCCACATTGTTGATTGGAAGGAAATACATGACAATTTAAAAGATAAAAAGAAGACAGCGTTTTGACTTCCATAAAAGCCTCCTTCACAGTGAGGCCAAGCAACTGTGGATTGGGTGCATGGGGATGTTAGATGGACCTCAAATTTGAGGTATTATTTTAAAAGACATAACTGAGGATCTGGTCTGTTTTTACAATTGAACTGCACGTGTAACCAGAAAAGGTAAAACAAGTAGACTAAATAAAAAAAATGTTAGGTATTGAGTACATACCTCGCTCGGCAATGTGAAAATTGCAGTGACATCCATGACCAATTATGCTTAAAGTTGACCCGTGTATGCCAGAAGGTGTCTGCGGACCCTTGAGGCAAGGCCTGTGAACCAAAGACGGTTGAAGCTATTAGCAGTCAGTCAATGATGACTATAACAGTTGCATACAGACTTGCAAGCACTTGACACATCTTCTAGAGTCGTCCTAAACATATAGTGTGTTTTAAATACTTTCACATGTCAATAACGCTGCACCTAACTTTCAATTTTTACGAAGTAATATCTGCTGGTTTCATAGGCTGTAACTTTTCTTTTAAATAATTCAGTCTGCCCACGCGCATGATTGCTCCTGGTACCATGTTTCTCAAAATACACTCTCTCTTTCCCATCTTGGTCTTTTTTCTGTGGCTTATCTACGCTTCCGTGTGAATTTACAAGATAAGGTCACTTTTGATTGCGATTCGTGAATCGGGATAGAAGTGCTCGATCACAATCAGATACCAACGCCTGCCTTTTGCACCAGCTAGCGATTTAAAACCAGAATAAGAAGTTGCGGAAGAGATGCAGTTTTCAGCTACTGTACTAGACAAAAAACTATTTCTGGTTGACGTATAACTTTACAAATTCGTGGCCGCATCGTCCACATTATTTAGTTCCTCAGAAAAGTGATGATCATCATGGGCTTATAGCGCAGGTAGTATAAGGAATAGATGAAAAGGAAAAAAAAAGTGGTTACGGAACACCTTCATCAGGCACTCTCAATGTGTTCAGCCGTACACAAGATGATAACGTGCTCGACCAATTGATTCCAGTCCTTGCACCGTTAATGACTTTAATCGTGATCGAAAGTGCGCGATACGTTCAATAAGCACGCGCGATTGCTCCTCGTAAGCTCGCGTTTTCTTTTTTTTTCCACAGGAATATGACTTCTATTTTTTTAACATTAGACACAAGGTGACACCTGAAAATCGCTGCACGTGGTTCAGCCTGGGCGCGAAAGCACCTCGCAGGGCGGCAGTGTCGGGCTAACTCCAACGGTGCATGCATGTCGCTCGAATGCATACTGCAAGGAGAGAATTCGTACAGACGCGCGAAAGAAGTAAACTACACCACTCCACAACCCACCAAAACTGGGGCTTGCTTCTTTGCTACTTGCAAACTAGGTGCCGTGTTAAAACCATGGACATCCAAAGGATGTAAACAGACGAAAGAAGTATATAAGCGCACTCAGCTTGCACCTGGGTTTAGGCTGGAGCTCCGAGCAGAACGCGCGTTACACGGGCCCCGAGTCTTTCCAGTACACCACCCAAAATTAAGACAAAATGGTTCACCATGCTGCAGGCTTCTTCCCGACGGGAAAAAGAACCCGCACAACGTCGAACTATAGAGGTTCTTGAGAGGGAAAACTGAAGAGAAAAGCGCGAAGCTGTTATTGTCATTCAATACGAAGGCACCGACACGACTACGCACAGGGATGGGGGAGGGAGGTGTAAAAAAGAGGAGGAAGGGATGGGAGGAAAAAGAACGCACTCAACTGTGTCGCGCGCGTGCGGGTACGCGCTGCCGCCGGGAAATGAAAAGCAGTCAGGCAAGCCGGCACGGGGTAGGAACTGGGAGCACCACCTGAGGAGCGTCAGAGGGAGCGGGCGGAGCCACGGATATAAACAAACACCACGTGTCCACGGGCCACGCTAGAAGCGCGCGATGAGATCGGCGTCACCGAATAATTCAAGCAGGGCCTCGAAGGCCCGCACGAGCTCTGAGCGGTGGGCCTGGGGAAACCGGAGGTGGTCGAGGCTCACGTATGGTAGTCCCAGACGATCGTAGGTATCGAAGAGCCGCCGGCGTTGTTCGGTGTAGCCGGGGCACTGCAGCAGGATGTGCTCGGTCGTCTCCACCGCCGGGCATTCGGCACACGAAGGGCTCCCGCTGTTGGTGAAGCGAAATCGCCTCTCAGCGGTGCGGGAACAGTCGGTGCAAAGCCGAAGCAGGAAGGCCCGGGCACGCCTGCCGATGTCGGTCCTCGGCAGTGGTCGTGGGGGGTTTCCTGTAGCCACACGTGAGTCTGGGTGTGATGCGCGCATATGGCGTGCATTACGGAGATGCGCAACATCGCCCTCGCGGATGAACGCTGAGACGGGTGTGCTGGGGTGGTGAGCCTCCTTGGCGAGAACGTCCGCTGTCTCGTTGCCAAGTGGTCCCACGTGTGACGACACCTACTGGAAAGGTCAAAGAAACAAGAAGGAACTCGTTGGTTGTGGTCGTAAGGAAGAGGAAAAAGGCACCTAATTTCTGTCTGCCTAAGGGGCGACACGGCGCAGTGTCTTATAGGGGTGGCGGTAAGGAGGGATAAAAAGAATAGGAGGAAATAGAAGAAATAGAGAGGCAAGCGACGGAAAACAGGAGATAGGAAAGTGGGGATCCGGTCGAAGCAGTCCAAGGGCGGGGCACCACAATGCGAGAGCTGCACGGCGTCAAGAGACCGCGGAGGGCGAACCAGTCGGTGGGAGCTACGCTGGCGTCCAGGGCACGTCTGTCCAGCTTGAAATCTCCTGAGCGAATCCCCGAAAAAAAAAGGTTGGCAATGCATGCACCGGTTCCTTCGGTGGTTCCACTATCTTTCTGGCACAGCAGTGACAGCCTCCTTTCCACTCTCTCGTGCAGGGGTAACTTCAAAGGGACGCGAGAGAGAGTGACATGTCACATGACGTGGGGTAGCCAACCGAAGCGCACTGGAAGTTTTTCTCCCTTTCTGTTTCAGGTCTCTGCTTCCCTCCGCTCGCTAAATGACAGTGGAGCCCGCGTATTCTGCTTTTGACGCTGACGACTCGTTAAAATTGATGAAGAGATGGTATTCAAAATTACGGCTCGTTTTTGCAGTGTTATAATTTCTTGCTATCGCGTTCATTGCTTCGCCAGCGCAGCAAAGCAGTGACTTTTTTTGGAATAAAATTTTTATTGATTTGTGCAATTCTTTATGCCGGTTCTGCGTCGTGTCTTGCTGAGGACGTTTAATGCACTACCACAGAAATCTGTGAAGTCTGACTAAGAAGCGTTGTCTTTCTGCATTTGTTTTGCACTATGGTTACAAACTCACGTGGTTTTACGAAGCATTCACGTGGATGTACAGTCTGTTTCACACTTAGGTTAAATCTCATATCACATGACACGTGGTGCGCCTAGCGCTGTACTCGCCTCAGCGGACTATACGGTTCAACACAACGGCCCTTCTAGTGTCTGCACATGCGTGAGTTGCTGCCAATGCATGACTGAAGTGCTGGCCGCACCGCGATTTATACGTTCCGAGATTTTCCTTAATAAGTGTGACAGACTATACATGTATCCCCTTAGTGGAAGCATGGGTATGTAGCCTAGTGGTAAAGACACTCGCTTTCGGAGAAAGTGGGTATATCCCAGCATCAGAAAGAAACACTTTTTCGCCTGATTTATTTACGCTTAAGACACAGGGTCTGACCAGCCACTCGTAGCGCTGAAAGCAGCACAGTAGCTTGGCCGCAAGGCCCTATCGGAGTGTTCGCTCTCATGTTTCTCCATAGCAAGGTTCTTAGTGGTCATGGCCAGCCTCCTGACCACAAGCGCATAGCAAGACTCGGTCCGGCCTTTGGCGGCTGTGGTACTACTTCTAAATTATAGAGTGGGTAACGATTGGAGTACGTCGTAGTCTACAATGGGAAAGCATGGAGCCGTCCCGCGGGCATACCTTGTCTTAATAGTCCTGCCAAGGAACCAGGCGTATCTGAACGTGAGTGCCTAACGAGTAAGGGGTACCGATTGCACCCGGAATCGGCAAAGCTCAAAAGAAAAAAAATGCGGCCATCAAACGCGCACCAGTGCTTGCGGAGTTCTTAGGCGCGCTATTTCACGAAGTGTTCTTTTTTTATTAAAAATTATAGATTTAAGCAGTGTTTGATATGTTAAACTGATCTTTTATCGTGAAAATTGCATTTGTGGTGCGGTTTTTTGTAGTTGCCTGTAAAGACCACAATTTTTGTCACCGCCGCCAACAATTTTTACTACGCCACTGGCGCCTATTGATTGGCGCGCCGCGGCCGTTGCTGACGAGTGCTTTCGACGCGAACAGTGCGCCATTTAAAAAGAATTATTTTTTTTTCAGTTGACCTATACGTTTATACTGCACCTTCTGTCACCAGTAAATACTCAGTTGTTTCTTAATTCTGCTCAGTTCGCAAACACATCGCAGTCGGTTTGCCTGCCACTACAACTTAAATAACTGGACTAAAGAAAAGCTTAATTGCTCCTAAAATTGTGAACATGTAGTGTTGGATTCCTTTTAAAGGTGAATTTCAAGCTACTTTCGAGCTCAGTGTAGTTAAGTGAATCTCTGTCAGTGAGAGTGCCAATGGTGGTGTTTGCCAAGGACTGTCCACATATTCTGGCTGACGAGTACACGTAATGATGAGTACACGAACAGGTGTGGAAAGCCGGTACTGGAATGTTCATAATTATGACTGTGAAAGCGCGTCGAAGAACGAAGGCAGTTCAGATTCATATGCGAAGGGAGGGGGCTGGGAATGGGGACGGGTAGGTTAGAAGCGCTTCTATTCGATGTGTATGGAAAACATTGCTATGCAGGCTAATGAGGTAGAGCTAGTTGTTTAGGGCTTATTAAAACAAAAAAACAAAGGTCAGCTAAAAAAAAGGCCTGTTCAGAAGGCGTAGCGCAGTCACATCGAAAACGGGAAGAGTAGCCTTTCAGAGCCTATTCTAAACACTCACTGGGTAACTGCTGCAAAACCACCATATGATTATGAGAGACGCCGTAGTGGAGGGCTCCGGAAATTTCGACCACCTGGGGTTCTTTAACGCGCACCCAAATATGAGCACAAGGGCCTACGACATTTCGGCCTCCATCGGAAATGCAGCCGCCGCAGCCGGGATTCGATCCCGCAGCCTGCGGGTTAGCAGCCGAGCACCTTAGCCACTAGACCACCGTGGCGGGGCGCTACGAAATAAAATGAATCGTGTAATAGCAAAAAGCGGACGCACACGTGCGTCTGCGCATGACATTTTGACACCGCTTGCTGCACAATAAAAATAGGATGGCGGGGAAGAACGAAATACAAGCTCGCGATGCAAATGCGCGTGGGTTGGCTGCCTGCGATTTTTCGCTCCCACACAGCAGCGAAGCCGCATTGAAAGGTGCTGTTCCCCCATATCTCCCATTCAGCTTGTTGCATATAAACCCCTCGCAGCCACCTTCTCTAAGGCGACGCGCAGTGCCGTCTTTCAGTGCGCTGCCGCTCTGCACACCCGCCTCCTGCGCCGTGATGGGAGAGCGACAAAATTCATCTCGGCAAGTATGCAGTCGTGCAGCATGCTCTTCCGCCGACGTCGTCCCAGAGCCCGTGCGTGTTCGCTCTTGTTATTACCATCATGCGGTTCGCGCTCTCCCGTGTGGCAGGCTGGCTCGGGCCGTCCAGGAGCGGGGTCCGTTTTTTATGGGCTTAGTCACAAGGCGCCTCCCTCTCCTCTCCGCATCCTCCCCCTTAATCTCGCGAAGAATCGCCGAGTGGAGGCTGTGCGGAGTCGCCACCGCCACTTGTAGCAGCTGACGATCGCCCGACCGGCCGCAGCGCCGAATCGCTTGTGCCCGGACACGCTGCCCTGAATGCGAGCTGCTCGGACTGCCGCTGGCCGCGAATCCGCACGACGTCATCTCGCACATCCCCGCAACAGGCAAGTGGAGCATGACTGGCCGGACGCATTCTGCCGGCCCGCATATGTATGGATACCGTATATATATTGAATGTGCCTGGAGCTCCAACCATTCAGCAAAGCTCAGTGATTATCAGCAAGTGTAACGCCGCAAAGCTACGTTCAGAATTCAAGGTATGGTACATACACCGTATCTATGAAAGCTAGCACAACTCCTAAAGTTGCGGAATTGCAGCATATAGCTGGTGTGCCGCAATTATTATTTTTTTCCATCACCCGTCTTGTGAACTCTGATTGGGTGACTTGGTACCCAACCGGCGACTTCATGCCCATGAACCACTCGAGCAGCGTCGATGCCGGCATCCTCAACGATATTTTGCGTAAACTGCATATGAGTCCTGTCAGCTGTTCTTAAGTTGTTATAACAAAGAATAAAAAGTGAAAGAAAAGAAATAGACGCTGGCACGAATCAGCTATATAAGAAACTACTGAAGCATTAATGCCGAGCTCCGTCTATGCGAGATATGTTATCATACGCATTATTTATCTTTAGTTGAAATGCAGCCGCAAACACTTCAGAATCACCGTAATCGCTGCTAAAATGTTTGAACTATTCGCGACCTGAGCAACCAGACTGTATACTTCGCAGGCCCCACACTCATTTGTGTGCAATGCACCACTCTTCATTTACCGGCTTACACGTCCTGGAAATAATTGCGGACAGAAACATTTAGGAAAGCAGATAAGTGTGGCTTCGAGAGAGCTGACACGCCGTTTCACAATACTTTGAAATTACGCGCATGCTTTTCTCTTCCATAAATACAGCATGGTCTGTCGACATAGTCTGATGGAATTTTTCGGGAACGGCAAAATGCAACACTGACACGTGCGAAATTGCATGGGGTACTTAAAAAACTTGCTCCAAACAGTGGCCTTTATGGTGCTTTCTACTTTGTACGAATTATAAGTCGATGCGATGTAGTCAATATAAATCCATTTGCGTTAATCTGCGTCACAGACAGATGGGCATGCATGCACGCTGACTTTTTTTGCGACATGGAAATCAAAGGGTGCGCAACATTTCATCCGCCTAATTTATCATTATTACTGCTAGAGTACATACCTTTTAGACTAACACTAGAACAGAGAGATACTTAATACAGTTTCTACACTGTTCGGAGAGTTAAATGTATGATATACGATACACCGTTAACAAGATAGTGGTTATAACCCACAGCTGTCCTTACAACTTACGGGGTGAACTAAAACAGAGCAACAAAACATTTGGTCTGTGTTTACTTTTTTCATGTGTGAATACGAAGTCGGTTGTAGCGAAACTTAACTCGGACTTTCTCGAAAATAAGCAACTTCACTGTATTCCCAGGAGTGTGGCCTTTCGGTGCGTTCGCCGCCAAGTCGTTATTTGAAATCCATTCTTGGAACGGATGGCGGTCTGGTTGGAAAGGATAGTTGAATAAAAAAAAAAGACGCCGACCACAATTTAATGAAAAAACAAACAAACAAGAAATACGATGTTTTGTCATCCAGAGCGGGAACCTTGATCACAATGAATCTGAAATGACAATGAAATTCACAAAGAAACGTCTTTGTAGATTTTTATCTTGGGGTCAGTGTCTTCGTCTTTTTATTTAACTCGTTATTCATTCGAAGTTTGACAAGGAAAGACTTGTCTATGTCTCGAAAATGTGTCATGTGATACTCCTTTCGTATAGTGAAATCGCTAAATCATTTCTGAAAGTGTGGAGTGAGTGCAGCGAATGGCTCGTGCGGGCTCCACCATTGCTAACGCGATAGAAGCGCTGAGAGAGCAACTCAGTATCCGCCTTCTTGCCTGAAGACGTATGTGCCATTTGTGGTGGTGACATATCAGCAGCTCATAAAGCGACCGATAGATCGTGCAACCTTGTGCCGCAGAATGTGCGCGCGTAGAATGGAAAACACATTTCCGTTCTTCGCGCACAGCGCACTCTCGTTTATTTTTATTTTTTGTTTCTGCTGTTAACCACTGTAGCTACCACGGAAGCTGCAGATCGTGTAACTGGATCAGAAAGTGTCACTGTATATATGGCCACTCGCGTAATAGTAACCTCTTACGGGGCGAAGTCTCGGGAGAACTGTACGCAGCGAGCGATCATCCGAGTCGGCCAACAGCTTGGTTGACGTTATGGTAACTTGAATCTGTCGTGCACGTGTTGACTGGTTCCCTGCAGTACTAGGAAAGTTGGCGAGCATACACGGCACTGGTGGGCGGGAAACACATTTTAGGCTGACGTCAAGTCGCTAAGAACCGTTGTTTACACGTTCCCAGAAGAAGCCCAAAAGCATCCCCTCTCTGTATACTAATGGCCTCTGCATGCGCACGTTGCTGGTCTGCTGGCTGGATAATGGGCGGGGGTGCAGTTAGTGTTTTCTTACACAAACACGGTTGAAAAACGTGTCTCAGCGGGTGCCCCACATCGCGCCTTCACGGCATATTTCACTAGATGGCAAAACCGAGACGTGAGATGCTTGTTAGCGCACATCGGAACATCTAGATACAGTGTTTAAATTTTTTATTTTTGGGGGTGGTCAAAATTAAAATCGTTGGTTTTGTTAAATATAAAAGCGCTTTAAGGTACCTGAAGGCCAGCTTTGGGAGTTAGTTGTGCGGCCAGGAGGACGCTGTAGATGACAATTATTGCTGACAGCAGTCGATGTAATCAAGCAAGATTGAATATAGGATTTGATAGTTACTGTATAAGCGAGTATATTTGTAATAAAAAGTCGTGAGGACGCTTTCGTGAAAAGCAACTCAATACGTTTCAGCGCACGCACTGTTAAGTGTTGCATATAGCGGTGTACGTAGCTCTGAATTGATTTTGGCAGGCCTTGCACAGTGCACTCATTCAAGTACAGGCGCGCGTGAGTTTTTTTATTAACTTTTTTCTTTCTTTCGTTTATTATTTATTTAGTTTTACAGAAAGAGGAGCAAGAGCTAAAGGCCATGGGGCCTGATAGAAGCTCTTCCTTCTTTGGGCATTCAGCATCCATAGAAATGGTTTTTATGCATGTAAAACAATAAAGCATCAGCATGTACATAACTAAATGCAAACAAAGCAAATGCAGTTTCACGTCATTCAAAATACTTCTGGGCAACAAAAACGTTTACAAAGACTTGATTTAACAATAAAATAAAACACTTCATGTAAAATAGAATTATCACGCAAAAACTTAATGAAACGAAGCATATAATGCAAAGCACTCCATGTAAAAAAAACACATCATTAAAACAGGTTAAGAATATGTACCCCAATGCATTAAATAATGAAGATTGAAACTATAATATTAAAAAACAGTGAAAGAGACACGTGAAAAAAGTCTATAAAGATGCCATTGACAGTGTAAAAGAAAGTTTTTTACATATTGTTTAAATGGGGTCATAAATGTCTATGTCGTTCTTCACAATGTTAATTAACCGGGGCATTTGATATTGTAGGTCCAGGCGTCCATAGTTTGTTAGCGTGAGCGATGGCATTATTGTTTGGTGGCGTAACTGGTACCGTAGAGATGAAACAGGTGTACTAATAGTATGGAGTCTCTGATTTTTTATAAGCAGTACTAATCTATAAGAGTAAATTTAATTTGCTTTCATCAATGAATGTTTATTAAAAAGACTGAGTGGGGGTAAATCTCGCGGCCTACCATGATAGTTTTGGAAACTTCTTATTACATGTTTTGCAGTTTAATTATTTGTCGCAATATTTTGCAGTTGTTGTTTCCCAGACTAATGCACAATAACTAAGTTTTGAGTAAAAAAGGGCACAGTATATTTTTTAGTGGTAGTGGTATAAGAATACTAATTTTATATATAGAGCATACTACTTTGCTAAGGTCACTGCTGAGCTTATTTACATGATTGTTCCAAGAGAGGTTTTCCTGAAACCATACACCCAAAATTGTTTGCGTCGCTACTCGTTCTGTCTGGTTACCTTTCAATAAAAGAGTAACATTAAGAGGGGACATTGTTTTATTTGATGGCCTAAATATTATATAGTTATTTTCATAACAATTAATTGAAGTTTGTCTAAGGTGAGGCAGTCAGACAATAGATCTAAATTATCACTGATTTCTTTTGCAATCTGTTTTAGGGATGTGCTTGAAAATATAAGATTAGTGTCATCCGCATACATGACTATGTTTGGTGTAGGTGAAATGCTTGGGAGGGCATCAATGTATATGTTAAATAATACCGGGCCTAGTACAGATCCCTGCGGTACACCAGCTTCTATTTTAGGATGTGGACAGGTCACCTGATTGGCAGAAACATACTGAAAACGATCTGTTAAATAGCTTTGCACGAGTTCTAATGTTGTTTTAGGACAATGACTTCTTCGTCGTGTGTAAGAATGCCATTTACCGAAGATATCCGTACGTCTTCACATGTAGCATTTGTTCCGGACAACTTTTTAATTTCTAGCCACATTTTTTGCATTTGTATATATACGCGAAAAAACCTTTTCATACTATTTTGCCTTTGCTTTTCTTAGCTCTGAATGTAGTTGGTTACGATAAGCCTTAAATGCAGCCAACTGATTAATGTCTCGCATTTTTACGAAAGTGTGGTACATTTGATTTTTTATTTTAATTTTTGAGAAAAGTTTAGCATTAACTCATGGTTTCCTCACTTTTTTAGGACGGTTTACAACGCTATGTTGTGGGAAGGCTTTATCGTATGCAGCAATGAGTTTGTCAAAAAAGGATTGTATGCCTTATTTGGATTACTTTCAAGTGTTTCAAATTCTCTATTTATTTCCCTAATAAGTGATCGAAAATGGGCTAGCGTCGTTGAATCTTTGAGGCGATAGGAAAATGTGTTAGGCTCGAATTTCTTACAGCGGAGAAGAAAACAGAAAATTGGGAGATGCTGAGTTATTTCAATGGAGAGGACACCGGCAGTGACAGAAGAAACATGAACATTGGTAATAAAAACGTCTAATAGAGTAGCGCTAGAGGCTCGAACCAGTTCCTAGTAAGACTGCGAAAACGTAATGCCGCGAACACCCTTGGTGATCTCATAATTATCGGCTGAAGGGTCGAGTTCGACGACCTGGGTTCGATTACCGATCACTACGGCCGCATTTCAAAAAGCGAATTTGTTCATTTGGGTGCAGGTTAAAGATCTTCAAAAGATCAAATTATTCTACAGAGACCCTTGCAAAGTCTCAGCATTAGGACGTGTCAGATCCGAAGTATATGTTTTTTGAGGAAGGCGTCAGGAGTGTGCATGTAAAACAGAGGGCGAGTACAGGGATGCAAGATGGCTGTACCGGTTATGGTATTAGTCTCCAACTAGCGAGTAATACCATATGTTCAACCTATACGTTGCTCTATACAGAGTAAGGCATTAGTGGTGTTTCTGTGCCAAAGTGTGTTTGTCGAAAGATGTGCACAGGACCTTTGAGCTGACCGCGCAGTACACGAAGAGATTATGTACTTTCGTGAGCAATATGAGTTTTAACGTGCGAGTGCTTGGCTAAGAGCCTCAAAATACAGATAACGTCATACGAGGATGGCGCTGCCGCAACTTGGAGGGAAAGGAGTGCGCTCTTCCGCTGACTGTTGGCACTCCCGCATCACCATACCCGCATGAACGTTGCTGTTAAACGGCAGTTCATCGTGTGCCGTTGGCCGCTAGCAATGATAACACGAAAATAAAAAAATCACCGAAAATGAGAATGCGTATCAAAATGCTCAGCGGACACCATCTATATGTAATAAAAGCACGGCCTGTGAATCGCGGCTGGCTGCGTCACAGCCGATGTTTTTGTAGCTTCATAGCCTGCTAGTTAGACTGGTTGTGGATGTGCGCGTTGATGTGAATTCACATCACTGACAGCAGCCACTAGCAGCTGACATGCTATAACCTGCGTTTAGCAGCAACAATATCGAGGAGGGAGAGTCAACGATTGATTGATTGATATGTGGGGTTTAACGTCCCAAAACCACTCTATGATTATGAGAGACGCCGTAGTGGAGGGCTCCGGAAATTTAGACCACCTGGGGTTCTTTAACGTGCACCCAAATCTGAGCACACGGGCCTACAACATTTCCGCCTCCATCGGAAATGCAGCCGCCGCAGCCGGGATTCGAACGCGCTCCCTGCGGGTCAGCAGCCGAGTGCCTTAGCCACTATACCACCGCGGCGGGGCAAGGGAGAGTCAACGGCTAGCGTAAGCGCGCCGCCCTTTTCACTTTGTTTCCCACAGCGGCCGCTGCGAATGAGCCGATGTAGGGTTCGAGGTTATTGGACAAGTTTTCGCGTATTCGAGCTCATATTGCTCACAATAGTACCTTCAACTGACCCACTCATCCACTTTGAGCTGAAAGCAAGTATTGTCAATGATTTATTAACGCGAGAGTGTTAAAGAGCTCATTTCGCAAAAAGTACGGCGTCTTTGGTTGTGAGCGAAAAATAATCTGGTGCGAGACCAAAAAATTGAGACAGGTGTAAATAGAATATCAAAAAAAATCGGCCCCTGCATCTGCATGTTATACTGCAAATGTCGTCGAACGACGATAGTTTTGCGCCTGGAGAGAGTGAACAAAAACGTTTATTTGATGTTTTGCGCAAGAAAATTGGTGAATGGTATTCTGGAGGCGCTGCGTCAGAGTGCTTCGAGCATGCAGCGGAGGCGAATGAGTGCATCAACTTACGTCACACGTGAGGCATGAGCGCTATCTGGCAGTTATCTTGAAAAAGCGCGCTACGTGTGCGCCCGTCTCCGAGGTGATAAGGTAAAAAACGTAAGGCGACGGGCAGGTGCCACGGCTGTGCTGTCTTAGCAAAGCGTTGGAAACACTCGCGTTTTTGTGCAAGCGTTGCATCATCAGCGCAGCGTGATAAGCGTGACGGCCTTTAGAATTAGTTATTGATTGATTGATTTGTGAGGTTTAACGTCCCAAAACCACTGTATGACAATGAGAGATGACGTAGTGGAGGGCTCCAGAAATTTAGACCACCTGGGGTTTTTTACTGTGCACCCCAATCTGAGTACACGGGCCTACAACATTTCCACCTCCATCGGAAATGCAGCCGCCACAGCTGGGATTTGATCCCGCGACCTGAGGGTCAGCAGCCGAGTACCTTAGCCACTAGACCACCGTGGCGGGGCTTAGAATTACTTATGTGTGCCTTTTCTAGTATAAAGGCACACATACAGACTATTGACGTATTGTTATACAGCCTCAAATATGCGCAATATTTGCTTTTAAAGATGATAGTATTTCTTGGGGACCTTCGACGCAAAAATTTTGCTCTGTCTGTCTGTCTATTTGTGTGTTTGTCTACCCTTAACCGTACCCTAAACGGCATCAAAGTGACCAAACGATACTCCAAACGGCCGACCCCATCCGCAGCACCCACCATCCGTAGTGCTTGAGGTTCAGCGTTCATACTTGTGCGATTGTCAAATAAAAAACAATTATTACGCATATCTGTGGCACTATAATAGCATGTCAGTATTAGGTATGTGAATTTTTTTTACTATAGAAAAGGCATACATTAGTAATTTCAACGATCGGAGCCTTTATAACGCTGCGCTGGCCATGCAACGCTTGCACGAAACGACAAGTGTTTGCAACGCTTTGCTAATACGACACGGTAGTGACACCTACCCGTCGCCTTGCCTTCTACACCTTATCACCTCAGAGACGGCCGCGCACGGCACGCGCACAGCGCGCGCCCCGTTTTGCAGAATAACTGCCAGATAGCGCTCATGTCTCACGTGTGACGTGACTTGACGCGCACGTTCACCAACAGTGTCTAGAAAAATGCTGCCTAGTGTGCTGAGTGCGCGCATTTTGTACGAGGGAGGATGGTTCGGCAAGTGATAACTGCGCTCAGTTGCCGCAAGCGTCGCTGCGAGTCGAGTGGGTGCCTGATTTGCGAAGCAGTTTTCTTGTCCAGTTGCTGCCGGAGCTTCGCTACGAGTAAGATAAGCGTTTGACGGCTGTTATCTGTCGTATTGTGAAGTTCGATTTTGCCAGATGTGAGCAGAAACAAACTGAGATGTTAAAGGCTAAGGGGCTATGCAAAGAAAGGACAAGTTTTGTGCCTCTGTGTCGAAGCGGTTATCGGTTGAACGAGGAAAGGGTATCTTTGTTCACCGCACCGACGGACCCAGCACGGCTTGCAGAATGGGAAATCAGGAACAAGAGGGCAGACAGAAGCCTGACGCTGAAGGCTGTCGTTTGCGAACGACATTTTAAAAGTGACTGCATCGAACGATCTTTTCAGGTTACGGTGAACGGTGTCGTGAATGAAATAACCCGAGAGAGGCTGCGCCTGAAGCCCGATGCTGTCCCTACAGTATTCGCAAATTACCCAACACATCTTTTACCTAAGAAGTATGCACGTGTGTGTGTGTACGCGTGTGTGTGCGTGCATGTGTACGTGTAAACGTGTGTGTACACGTATATATATATATATATATATATATATATATATATATATATATATATGTGTGTGTGTGTGTGTTTGTGAGTGAGTGTGTTTTGTCAGCGGCAGCCAACGGTGAGGTGTATGTTACGACATTATCTTCATTTGATATTGCTAAATACGAGTACTGTGAAAGCAGTTGCGTGGGTATTGTACAAAAAAGCGTTGTGTAAAGAACTCTACGAATATGCGGAAAAATTGAAAGTTGGCCTCGCGCGACTCGGCCTACTGAAAGCTTCACAGCGCTTGCGGAGCGTGCGGACTGAACGCAGATGCACCCACTCGCACCGCGGCGCACCAAACGGGCGCCATCGGCAGTCACAAGCGACGAAGCCATCTCCACGCCCACGCTCAGCACACTAGGCAGTATTTTTCTAGGCACTGTAGTTCGCCACCACTGCACGCTTCAGGCATTCTAACGCAGCACCCCCAGAATACCATTCACCGATTTTCTGGGGCAGAACGCCAAACAAACATTTTGTTCATTCTTTCCAGACGCAAGCCTATCGTCTTTCGACGGCATTTGCGGTATAACATGCAGATACGGGGCCAATTTTTCAATTGGCAATCATACAAGTATGAACGCTGAATCTTGAGCAATATTGGTGGGCGCTGCGGATGGGGTCGGTGGTTCGGGTTATCGTTAGGTGCCGTATAGGCTTTAGGGCATCGTTAAGGGCAGACAAAAGGACAGACAGACCAAAATTTTTTCGTCGAAGGCACCCATGAAAGACTATCGTGTTTTTAATCTGGGTCTGCGTGGGGATCGAACCCGGGTTGTTAGGTTGGCAAGCGTTTGTTCTACCACCCAGCCACGCGTATGCTTGTGAGTACAGTGAAAATAACTTCATCTGCTTGGAAATGCGGTGAAAGTAGTTTTTATGCTTTAAAAACACACGCTTCCTGTATACACGCTTCCAATTACAACATAAAATATTGCAGTATTAATGCGGGGTGCAGGCGTAAATTGCCATCAGATTATGTGATCATCATAATTACTTCATTGTTTACGGCCGGTTACCCGCTAGAAAAGGCACACATGTTATGGCGCATATTACCCTGATGGATCGATATGTTGGGTTTAACGACCCAAAACTACCATATGATTATGAGAGACGTTGTAGTGGAGGACTTCGACAAGTTCGACCACCTGGGGTTCTTCACCGTGCGCCCTAATATGAGAACAGGGACTGCGCCTGTTCCCTTAAGACCACGTAGTGATGCATAGCAAGATCGAAAATATTTCATGCTTTAAGTTTTGAAGTATACGCACTAGGGACAGGATATCTCTATCCCGTTCCACTCTTAAAGCCGACGCTCAAGGTTCCCCCAAAATTTTCATTATATCGAACCATCGCGATTCGGTCTTCCTAGTTTCATGCCCACACTTCGATGAATTTCGCATATTATGAAAATTTCAATCAAATAGCTGGAACGAGCTTATGAATTTGTGACAAGGTTTGTTCATCCTCCTAACATTGTATACACTATATCCATAACTTTGATGCTTCTCTATTCTTGCTGGCATATACGGAAGGGTGAAGAGACATAGGAGTGCCTCATGGAACGGGCGTTGTATACATCTATAATGTTGCACATTACTTGACCCGCCTCCTTTCTGACCAGTCTGGCAACATTTAACACCACCTCTTCTTCCTACATTTAACCACACTAAAAGCTCATTGACGTGAAGTTAAAAAAAATTAGCTTCACTTAGAAATGAATCAAAATTGTAGGGACGGGATACCAGGTGCATTGTCAAGTTTCTTGTGAATCTGCCAAAGAGTCACTGCACGCAGCAGCAGATAGGTTTCTTCAATGTATTAATACCGCTCAACAAGCAAAGAACTGTGAGACAGTAATATATAGCTGACTAGCAATATTCTGATTGATTGATTTGTGGGGTTTCACGTCCCAAAACCACTATTTGATTATGAGAGACGCCGTAGTGGAGGGCTCCGGAAATTTTGACCACCTGGGGTTCTTTAACGTGCACCCAAATCTGAGTACACGGGCCTACAACATTTCCGCCTCCATCGGAAATGCAGCCGCCACAGCCGGGATTTGAACCCGCGCCCTGCGGGTCAGCATCCGAGTACCTTAGCCACTAGACCACCGTGGCGGGGCGACTAGCAATATTCTGAATATGAAACTTCAGGCAGTAGGCATTTTGCAACGAATATAAAAAAGGAGAGGGAATACCCTGATGATCGATACAGAAACTTTTTCGTTATGGTGGAGGAGAAAAGTCTACATGACGTAATGAAGAAAATAAACGCCGTGGGGCCGGTTTTCGTCTTCGTTTGCAAGTTACTTCTCTATTGGTGTCGCCCCGCCGCGGTGGTCTAGTGGCTAAGGTACTCGGCTGCTGACCCGCAGGTCACGGGTACAAGTCTAGGTGGCGGCGGCTGCATTTCCGATTGAGGTGGAAATGTTGTAGGCCCGTGTGCTCAGGTTTGGGTGCACGTTAAAGAACCCCAGAAGGTCGAAATTTCCGGAGCCCTCCACTACAACGTCTCTCAAAATCATATGGTGGGTTTGGGACGTTAAACCCCACAAATCAATCAATCAATCTCTATTGGTGTCATTTGATGCTTTTGTGCTGGGACACTCGAAAGGGAATATATGCAGTGCTATAGAGGAATTCATATGCGAATCAAATGAACGTATTCAACTAATCAACAACTCATAATTTTAAAATTATACCCTGACAATGATTTTTGGTCATTTCGGAGATCATAGTCCGTGCTTCATGGATGAAAAAAATCCATGGATCCGCGCATTGGTAATTCTTTTTACACCACAATTCGCAACCAAATAAGCACTCTGTGAGCAGATCGTGAAGTCGACAGAGCTTTTTTTTTCAATTATTGATGACGACGTTTCGTATAAAAAATTGGTAATGTAAAAAAGAAATAATTTACGGTTCAACATGTTAATATTACCTGGGGTTTTACGTCCCAAGTCCACAATATGATCATGAACGACGCCTCAGTGGAGCGCTCTGGAAGTTTTGACCATCTGGTGTTTAACGAGCACTGACGTCACGCAGTAGACGGGCCTCTACCATTTCGCCTCCATTTAAATGTTACCGCCGCGGCCTGGACGGAGCCTGCAACTTTCGCGTCAGCAGCCAATCACTATAATTACTGTTTCACCGAAGTGGGCAACGAGATGTTAACCATATTTCACAAAAGACAAAAGGTGACTTCTGAATGTCACCTGGCGCAATTACTTGCGCGTAGCCCCCCTCTCCCTACAGTTTATTTTTATCCATGCATTAATCGGCTGTCAGAAGACTAGGTATAAAACGTAATGGAAATAGCAAGAAAATGTTTCCGTGCGGGGAATGCCAGTACGCAGATTTGTAGGAGGCCACTGACTATGCGGTCAACCATGTAACTTCATTTTTTTGCAGTCATTTCCAGCGGCAGCTGGTTAGCGGAACATCATGCCTTCGTCATAGTGCACGTGGTAGAGCTGGTTGGTTCTCTAACCTACTAACCTCCATCCGAGTCTCGTTTTCTAGTCTCGTATTGAGCTGAGAGGCGATGTATTTACCAACGACAACCTTATTAGGATCCATGTTATACGTTTCGGGCTTTGGCGTCCACTGTGGTATTCGACAGCTGCAGAGCGTACCTCGCTCAGAGATGTGTGCTCAATGGTATATTGCTTTCTGACGCGAAGCTACTTACGTATTACCCTAAGTCTATAGTACGCTGTCTTATGGCCTTCGAACTATGAGAAGTACACAACTTCGGAGAGGGTCACTCTGGAAGCCTGTCACCACCTACAGTAACACATTATTGATGTTCTATTTCTTTACGCTTGCGACGCAGGAGCCTTGACGGCGCTGGGTTGAGAGCTATCGTCTTTCTCCTGGAGGGGTGATGACATCACAGAATACAGCTGCTTTTGTGCTGCGCGGTTCTTCCATGCTGTTTTGGTGTCTACTTCTGTCGTCAAACTGTGGCTACTGTTCCCGTAAGTTAGTTTATACCATTGCTTTCATAAGATGTAGAGGTTGCTTCAACTTCATTCAATCTGTAGTGGCAGTTTATGGGCTGCATGGACAGTCTGCAACGCAAAATAGACTGAGCAGACCAATGTTTGTGTCTTCAGACCACTGGTGTCGCCAAGGGGAGTATCGAAAAGGGGTTAACCCGCCCCCCCCCCTGAAATGTTTCAATCATCCTTGCGTTTTTATGTACAAGCACACGCAGGCCCGTAGTCAGTACTTATTTTTTTCGGGAGGGGGAGAGACTTGTTGAAAGTCTTGAAAAACGGCCATTTTTATTATTGTATTGGGTAAAACAATCCCTTCCATCCACACTTCACGGAATTTGCGGCCGTGCTCCTATGCCCCCCCCCATTTGTTACGGGAATGTGTGCACGTACAAACGCACACACGAATGTAGTTAAAATAGAATTGAACCCTTGCCCCCCCTCTCTTTCAATAAAATTTAGGGCACTACACCCCTGCATCATACGCTATGTGCTGAAGCCCAGAACAATCTTTTCCGTGCTTCAAATGGGACCAGTGGATGTATAGATGAATGGATGGATGGATGGATGGTTGGATGCATGGATGGATGGATGGATGGATGGATGAATGGATGGATGGATGGATGGATGTGGCTGTACCCTTAAGATTGGGTGGCGGCTAACGCTACCTAGCCGTAATACTTGGTCAACCAACAACTAGATTTATCTTTTTTCCCCTTTAAATTGTGAAGTATAAGACTGGTACTTTGCAGTGAATGGTTTAATTTTCACTCGTGCCTTCACTTTAGCCACCAATCAGATAACCTCCTTCTAGTTAATTCTACCCACCTAAAGTCTATTTTGCCCTCTCTGCCTCTAAACCCCAGTGCTTTGAAAAACTCTGCGCCTTCATCCTGAAATATAGGGTGAAGCCCTTTACAGAACATTATCAAGTGTTTGACAGTTTTCTACTCATCCCGCATGCAGTGCATACCGTGTCTACCCCTTCGTATTTGGCCCGCAGAAGCATTGTGGTTGCAGCGGCCTCTAGCAACACAAAGTTATCTCAGTATAGGCAACTTGAATAGTTAATTAAGCTTGTTTACGCCGTTTTCAACTATCATACAATGGTTAAGATTATTGTAGACAGCGTCAAATTTGCTCGAAAGAGTGAGTGTTGGAAATTCCCATATAGCTGAGCTCTATAACGCCACATGTCTCGCAGAGCGTGGCAAAAACGAAATGGCGAGTCTGAGTTGACCATTTTCCACATAGATTGTACTCTTTCACATATCGATTGTGCTGTATTAATATAAATTATCCTACTTTAATGTACAGCTTACGTGTTGTCATGTTTACGTCACTGTTTCATGCCGCAGTGCACGCGTAGAAGTTTTCTTGATTTTCAACCTTTGCCGACATCAAAGGTTGGTAGTTGGGCACTCCTCTGTCTCCTTCCTCCGTTATTTTTCATGTTGTTAGCATTGTACCAGCAGTAACAAGTTTTACAAATTTGGGAAACAACTCGCCCAATAACAAGTTCTTCTAAAGATATCCAAGTCTGTACAAAAAAAGTTTTCCCGATGGTTATTTCGTAGCCGGAGGTAAAACGCTAAAGTCAGCTATAGAACGGAACGCCTGGCCATCTGGAGTAGTGCGCGCCCGTGCGTTGACATCGCGCAGCTTTTCATTGCTTCGGTTCGCTAGTATGATTGAATGCGACCTTTATTAGCGAAAAAGACGACTTTTGACCGCTGTATTTACGACGAGGTGGGAAAATGGTTAGGGGAATGAAGTGTCAGGAGCATCTTCAGGTCATCTTCATGTCACGCCTTCGCACGGGTCGGGCGACCTCTCATACACCACTCAAAACTACCATATCACGAATGTTTTTTCGTGCTTTTTGGTCTGACTTCATTACAATTTCGTAGAGCACGGTCATGAAGGCGTGTGGCAGATGTTGAATGCGCCGTCTGCTTAAAGGAAGCATATTTTCACCGACGGTAAATTTGTTTTAGGACGGGAAGACGCCTCTTGTCATGCGAATAATTACTTTATAAGAAATGTTAGAGAGGGGAAGATAGAAAATATTAAAAAAACACTTTTTATGGTGTCTATATACATTTGGCATTGTATCACTGATTAGGGCACGTGTTTAAAGGCCTGACTGACTTTGTTTTATACTACATCTTAGCCTAATGGAGCGTGCCTTGATGAGAAAAGTGATGCCAATAAAATTGGGCTAAGAAAGAGACATTTTCCAATCACTATAAAAGAAAAAAAGTGCACCAGTTTAAACCAAAAGCAAGAAACAATATCGACATTATGCTACACCCGAGTGCTACAGATAAAACTGAATGAGTCAGACGGCATTTAGCCAAACATAGATTCACTGATATTTATGACTTGCTCGTGCAAGCGATGTATTCACGCCAGAAAGACACCAAAGCGGGGCTGGTGTCCTTCTGCAGTTTGTCGGTGGAGGTACTGGCAGAAGATCTGTGGTTCTTTTGCGAAGGAAATGGTAGAAGCCTCTTTCGTAAGGCGTGCCGGGAGGTCCCAGTAGAAGAAAATCGATGTGAGGAGTGATAACTGGAAGAAACCTCTTTCGTAAGGTGTGCGGGGAGCTCCCAGTAGAAGAATATTGATGCGAGGAGTGAGAACCGGAAAAAAACTTCCTTCGTAAGGTGTGCCGGGAGGTCCCAGTAGAAAGATATCGAAGCGAGGAGTGAGAACCGAAAGAAACCTCCTTCGTTAGGGTTGCCGGGAGGTCCCAGTAGAAGAACATCGATGTGAGGAGTGAGAACCGGAAAAAATCCCTTCGTAAGGTCTGCCGGGAGGACCCAGTAGAAGAACGTCGATGCGAGGAATGAGAACCGGAAGAAACCTCCTTCGTAAGGTGTGCCGAGAGGTCCCAGTAGAGGAACATCAGTGCGAGGAATGAGAACTGGAAGAAACCTCCTTCATAAGGTCTGCCGGGAGGACCCAGTAGAAGAACATCGATGCGAGGAATGAGAACCGGAAGAAACCTCCTTCGTAAGGTGTGCCGAGAGGTCCCAGTAGATGAATGTCAATGCGAGGAATGAGAACCGGATGAAACCTCTTTCGTAAGGTGTGCGGGGAGGTCTCAGTAAAATAATATCGGTGCGAGGAATGAGAACCGGAAGAAACTTCTTTCGTAAGGTGTGCCGAGAGGTCCTAGTAGAACAACATCGATGCGAGGAATGAGAACCGGAAGAAACCTCTTTCGTAAGGTTTGCCGGAAGGTCCCAGTAGAGAAACATCGATGTGAGGAATGAGAACCGGAAGAAACCTCTTTCGTAAGGTGTGCGGGGAGGTCCCCGTAGAAGAACATCAATGCAAGGAATGAGAACCGGAAGAAACCTCTTTCGTAAGGTGTGCCGGGAGGTCCCAGTAGAAGAACATCGATGTTAGGAGTGAGAACCGGAAGAAACCTCCTTCGTAAGGTCTGCCGGGAGGACCCCGTAGAAGAACATCGGTGTGAGCAGTGAGAACCGGCAGAAACCTCTTTCGTAAGGCATGCCGGGAGGTCCCGGTAGAAGAAAATCGATGTGAGGAATGAGAACCAGAAGAAACCTCCTTCGTAAGGTCTGCTGGGAGGACCCAGTAGTAGAACGTCGATGTGAGGATTGAGAACCGGAAAAAACCTCTCTCGTAAGGTGTGCGGGGAGGTCCCAGTAAAAGAACATCGATGCGAGGAGTGAGAACCGGAAGAAACCTCTTTCGTAAGGTGTGCCGGGACGTCCCAGTAGAAGAACATCGATTTGAGTAGTGAGAACCGGAAAAAACCTCCTTCGTAAGGTCTGCCGCGAGGTCCCAGTAAAAGATTATCGATGCGAGGAATGAGAACCGGAAGAAACCTTTTTCGTAAGGTGTGCCGGGAGGTCTCAGTAAAAGAACATCGATGCGAGGAATGAAAACCGGAAGAAACCTCTTTCGTAAGGCGTGCCGGGAGGTCCCAGTAGAAGAACATCGATGCGAGGAATGAGAAGCGGAAAAAAACCTCCTTCATAAGGTGTGCCGGGAGGTCCCAGTAAAAGAACATCGATGCGAGGAATGAGAACCGGAAGAAACCTCCTTCATAAGGTCTGCCGGGAGGATCCAGTAGAAGAATATCTATGCGAGGAGTGAGAACTGGAAGGAAACTCCTTCGTAAGGTGTGCCGGGAAGTCCCAGTAGAAGAACATCGATGCGAGGAATGAGAACAGGAAGAAACCTCCTTCGTAAGGTGTGCTGCGAGGTCGCAGTAGAAGAACATGGATGCGAGGAATGAGAACAGGAAGAAACCTACTTCGTACGTTCTGCCGAGAGGACCCCATAGAAGAACATCGGTGTGAGCAGTGAGAACCGTAAAAAAACCTCTTTCGTAAGGCATGCCGGGAGGTCCCAGTAGAAGAGCATCGATGTGAGGAGTGAGAACCACAATAAACCTCCTTCGTAAGGTCTGCCGGGAGGACCCAGTAGAAGAACATCGATGTGAGGAGTGAGAACCGGAAGAAACCTCTTTCGTAAGGTCTGCCGGGAGGTCCCAGTAGAAGAATATCGATGCGAGGAGGGAGAACCAGAAGAAACCTCCTTCGTAAGGTGTGCTGGGAGGTTCCAGTAGGCGAACAGCGATGCGAGAAGTGAGAACCGGAAGAAACCTCCTTGGTAAGGTGTACCGGGAGGTCCCAGTAGAAGCACATTGATGCGAGGAGTGAGAACCAGAAGAAGCGTCCTTTCTAAGACATGCCGGGAGGTCCCAGCAAAAAAAAACAAAAAAAAAAACGCACCGTTACGAGGCAGGCAGAGCTGCGGTACGTTCGCGGTGAAACCGGAAAGCACCCCCCTTTATGTTGTGCAGGGAGGTCGCAGCAGAAGGACGAGGTTGCTATTGCCGTCGTTTTTTTCAGGGGTGATAAGTGCCTGGTTCAGTAGCGCAGAGATAATAAAGATGCGACAGTATTACGACTACTCGCCTTCGCACAAATCTTTGCGTCGGTTTTCATGAGCAGTAGAGGCTCGGCCGAAAAGTCCTTCCGATGCTCGATTAGTGACAGGAAGAGGCCAGCTTCGTAAAGAGTGCAGGGCGATCGAAGTTGAATGATGGCGAATCGAGTGACGTCGTTTTCGCCCGGAGTGATGATGACCTCCGCGTACTGGTCATCGCGCATGATGTTCGACGGCGGGTCGAAGGTGGCTCGTGTTGTTCTTCATGAGAAGCCGGTTTCCCGAAGACGGAGTTTAGAATGAAGGGCACTCGTGTTTTCGGCTTTTTTGAACGCGGATACCAGGACTTCTGTGATTGTTCGATCTGGACCATGCGAAGAGCTGTCAGCGGAGCTCGAACTGCAGTCGCGAGCATATGCTGCCACGCGAGCTGGTGTTAGATTGGCCATTGTTGAGCACTTGGTGACGTCAGTCACGAAGTTATTATTATATTGTTATTAATATTATTATTATTATTAATAATATTATTATATGTGAAACAAGGATATTCCTTACGCTCGGCTGGTAAATAGATATTCAGACGCCATTATTGTGGATATTAAAAGCTACGTATATATATATATATATATATATATATATATATATATATATATATATATATATAATCGCGAAAAGTGCTTGTAGTTTGAGATAATAAACATTTATAGTTTACTGTTAGCGCAATAGCGGAAGATAAGGGCATGACGTTACCGTGCAGTAAACGTTCGGTGCCGACCGCGCCTCATAGTTTAGCGGGATAGCGCTAATGAAGTATACGTGCCCCCGCTAGGATGATGGCACCACATATGGAGGTTCGAAAAGTAATAACAGTGAAAAGAAAAAGAAAATGAGAATGCCAGCCTGTGTCACCGCGCCAAGCACTGTTGCGTGTTTATTTTAGTAATGATAAAAGAAAATAAATATGAACCACGCACTAAACGCCAGAACATATATGTTGCTGATTTGTTTACCTCAATCTTGTAGTTATGCCTAGACACGTTGGAAATGGGAAGCTACCTAACAAAACTACGTTAAATTATCTATAATACTCAGTCGTCGAAGCTAATTTAAAGCAAGCGAAGTCATTTTAAACAGTCATTTGCTGCGAACGAAGTCAATCTGTCAACAACAACGCCAAAATCACTTCGAAGCGGGCGTCCGAGAGCAGCATGTTTTACGTACAATACGTACACCTACGCTAACAAGGTAACGTTAGAGCGGGATGGGTACCGTACGTATCTGCGCGTGCGAACTTCTATCCCGTTATCAAGGTACGCCTGGTATCCCGATAAGCCTAGTATACTATAACTGTCTAATAATAACCGAAATCGAAAGCCCAGGTCTTGGCCAAACCGAAACTGAATTCCCCAGGAGAGCAGGAAATACATCGTCTTTCGTAGGTAACACCGCAGGTTCACGCAACAGTCTTGAATAGCAAAAAAACAAAAACAAAAACGTTGCAGAAAGAAAAGGTCACAAAAAAGAAAACTGTATGCGGTCTCAAATACCCAATGAAACAGCTTATTGCTTGCATTTGGTGAGTATTAATCATACATTTCTCCGTTAAACTAGAAAGGAGTGCAAAGAAATTGTTTGTTTTTCCGCGAAAAGTACCGCCGCAGCAGCTGTTTCCTAGTTTAAGCTGGAAAGCTATTCTCGCGGTTCCCACTTAATGAACATGTCCACTTCGGCATCCACTGATCGGTCGGCGAGCAGCGCCTCCTTTTCCCGGTCTTTTTTCCGCCCCTCATTTTGACGCCACGCAGCTTCCACAACTGTTGACACAAATAAAAAAGACGGAATATGTTTCACCGTAAGAAATGCTGACCCCAGAGATCCGCTTTTGGACGCACGTCTCAGAGGCCGTGCATTTACTCTAATCACGTTAGCCATTGAATTAGGTTTAATACGGCCGCCCGCCTGATGCACCAGGAAGGTCAGTACGCATTACCTGCGACGCTCTTCAAACACCTCAACACGTTGAAGCGCCGCTTCAAACTTGTCAGGTTTGTTTAAGAGTTTTGGTTACTGCACATTTCGTTCACTCTCTGTCTCTTTACGCTCAAAATTTGCTCGAGGGTTCGGTACGTCGACTTAGTCAAGAATGGCATGACGTCAGGACTCGCCCTTCCCTTCTCTTCTCTCTATTTTATTTTTTGCGCAACTAAACACACATTGGTATATATATATATATATATATATATATATATATATATATATATATATATATTGTCATGACCAAGAGTAGCCAGAGAAAGGAAGAGAAGAACGAAGTCCGAATAAGAACAGCTGGCCCAGGATCGGGGTGTTGTCTCTTTTCTCTTCAATACAATGGCACAGTTCGACAAGTGAATCCTCTGCGGGAAGCCACTGGTACGTGTCTTCGTGGTTCATCGGCAATGTGGACTTCTCCATCGAGGAACGCCGTTCACGCTTCCTTGGCAACGGTGTCTCACCCGCCATTTCAGATCACCAGTGGACGGCGTCCAGGTCTCCCCTGGGGTTGTAGGGCATGACCTTATTGACACTCTGCCACCGTTTCACAGCAGGGATCCGCACCGGCTCCTGTCCTTTGGGAATGCCGCTCACGCTTCCCATGGCACATTCCCGTTGCTGTACTCTTTGAACATACGAGCTGCCATGGAACGCCGTCCAAGCTTCTCTGCTCGTCAACCTCACCAGCGTGAGTGCTGCAACCACTACTTATTCGAAGACTGCGATCACTGACTCTTCGGGCTTCACACACAACAGCGCCGCGGACCTGCGGCACACCATCGCGCTACTCCACGTCGAGACTAACGAACTGACAGCGTGAATCTCCGAGCGAGCTCCTACAGTGTTGCCAGAATTGCGTGCCACTAACGCCGTGTTCGATGTAGCTGCCTCGCACGACCTTGAGGCAAGCCCACCGAAGCAACGCAGGGAGCTTTGACCTTCTCTCATCGAGCTCTCACACCAGCTCTCCTGCTTCGCGTCGGTGATCTTTGCGTTACCACCTGCCACACCATCATCACTGGCCGTCTGCAAACTACCAGAATTCCACGGGTTCCAGAACAACGCCAACAACTGGGTGGCAACCGTGAACGCACTAGCAGTGCGTGAGGCTTGAACAGAGCCTAAGAAATGGTGCTTGGCCACAGACCGCCTTCGGGAAGGTGCCGCGGCGTGGCACCGGTATGAAGGCGTGAAGCAGCTGTGCTGGGCGGACTAGAGCTGCAAGCTCATAGCTACTTTTGGCCGTACTTCTTACCACCTCGCCACCACCTTGTCCAACCTGGCCGGTATGGAGGAAGCTCCAGAGGCTTTCCAACTCGAGGCTGCAGCTGTGTGCCACAGTTTACCACTCGAGTAGTTAGACACTTTGTCGATACCCAAAGCAAGTTCACTGCGGCCAGAGGCCGCTACCGAAGTCGGACCTCGTGAAGGGCATGGCTCCAATGAAACAGCCGCAGAGAATCAACGCGACTGTGCTGCATTGCCCTTCACCACTGCGCCCACTTTCGTACACCGAGCTGAAGTGGAGCAACAGCTCGAAGGTTTTTCGGAGCCCTCCAGCCCCATGACAGAAAGCTTCTCCGCCTGTCCTACAAATGACGTCAGACGCAGGTGCGACACTCTACTGCTTTTCTCAGTACCAGCGCCGGTACGCGACGCCATTACGTCAGTGGAAGAGGCTGAGACCAGTCCTCATACAGCTCAATTAGAGAAGCCAGCCCCACTATCACATTTACTGAGGCAAGTGGAGAAACCAGCATCGCCTATGCTTGAACCACCTACGGTCATGGCGCCAGTAGAGCCCAAGGTAACCACTGCTGGCCTCACTGACCAAAATCGCCAGGAGAAAGTTGGCGTTCAAGATGCAAACAGCAGCCAATACGATGACAGCTTCACACAATGTCCTGCTACAGATGCGAAGACCGGCTGTGAATTATGTTCTCTGCCACACATCACAGAAGTTGAGTACCCACTCTCGACACCAGCCAAATCACTTAAACCCGTCTTTTGGAATACACTTTGGGCAACCTTCGTCGGTAGTTCTATGTCTGCCACTGATTTTGAACCAAATTAGGAGGAGAAGAAACTTACGTAGCCGGGTATCTTCAAATCACTATATTCTGCCATGCAAAATAAAAACAGGCATTAAAAATACGTATGGTGTCTATAGGAGCTTATTTTTGCTCACGCATAGAAAACGCAGCCCCGTATAGAATAATTAAATATTCATATTAATGCTCCTCTGTTAACGTTGAAGAAAACTGACTTATTTGCGATTTCACTTTATCATGTGGTATGCTTTCGTTTACTTGGAAAGTCAGACGATGAGCAGGGGGAATCTTATCTCGCAGAAAATAACGTTATCACCATAAACATCATTATAATTGTCACCATTGTAATAATAATCAGACGACAGTTTAGTAATGCGGGTATTTGAATATTTTGTTTGCTTTATCGGTGTTGCTATCCACTCGTTACACACTAGAAAATATGCTGCCGTTGTGTGTGCTGAGTGTAACAGTTCATGTGTATGTGCAGGACGAGTTTATAGTCGTATAATGTACTCGCTTTGAGCAAATTGCGTGATATGTGCTGGTAATGTCCTATACAACGAGTTTTGGAACGTATTCTTTTAAAAGGCGTACTTCGATTGTTTGCACGGCACGCTAATCATCTGCACACTTTTTTCTTAGATCTGTTTTCTGTTAAAGTAAGCAGATCCCAATGTAAAAAAGCTGACACGACTGCTCATTAGCGTCCTATCTCTGTCTGGAAGCTCTGCTCTGAAGAGACAGAGAGGGAGAGAGTGAGAGGTGTTTATTATGACTTAAAAACTGAGGGGTTGGCCTGAATAAATTTTATTACCTGCTACTCAACAATAGGAAAAAAGAGGCGTAGAAAAGAGAGTAGAGAGAAGGTGTTGATGGTGAGCATGTAGGCGTGATGAAATGAAACTTTGAATATCAAAAAAATATTCATGCTCTCTTGTCTCACGCAGGCACTACTACCAGTGCCCTAATAGAATTTTTCCAAGCTTCTCTAGATGGAAGCACGACAGTGGTCATTTTGAACGATTTTTAATCACTAATTTGCACGTATGAATCAATCACCTTGATTGGATATGATGTGTGAATGCGTAGAGCATATACAGGCATGTAGTGTAGATCCCATTGTCCAACAGTTGGCTCCGTTGCGACGTTTCTTGTTCTTGATGGAGGAAGGAAATATTAGGAAAGGCCAACCCAGCTGCATTGAAAACAGTGAAAAACGTCATCAAATGAAAGTTATCGTCAGAGTTTTTCCTATTATATTTCTTTCCTATAAGTTGTTCGACGATTCCTCATCGCTTCAAATTTCTATATTCCCCTGAACCTCTGTCTAGTTTATATGTTGACATTCACAATCAGCGAAATAGTCAACTATTGCGTCTTTTCTTTAACTAGCGCCTTTTCGGTGCATGCATCGCACAAAACGACCATGCCAGGTTGAAAACAACGGCGAGAGTACGCGCATGGCCAAAAAGCGCTCTCAGTTGCGCCCTGATGCTGCTACGGCGCGGCGGCGGCACAGAGTTATAGACTGAGACAAGCTTGATGCAAAAAAAAGAAAAAAGCTAACGTTATTTCATCATAATGTCTACGGGGCAACCAACCAGCGTGGCGATGTTCTGGTTACTTTTATCCGTCGTTGCCGTTTGAGCAAGTTTCGCATATCAGCACAGGGTCGGCTGAAAGCCTAAATCAGAAGCATCCCCTTCGATGGATACAGAGAAGCGGATCGGACATCGACCTTTACATGACCACCCACCATTTGTCCCGGTCTTCCTCTCTTCATTTATCTGTCATTCTTACGCAACACGTTCGTTTTCATCCGCTACACTTTGAACGCCTGAGTAGCACGCAAATCTGCTCGACGCGGCGGCCCGCAGTTCCGCGAACGGCGACAAGTGACAGCTTCACACAACCCGGCCACCACTCTGACCACCAGACGACGGCCGCTGCAACAAGAATGGTGGCGATAACACTAGTCATAAATAGACCACCCTACCGCTGAGCACAGCTCGCAAGAATGCGGTGGCACACGACCAAAAAAAGCCGAAGTTGGGGGAGCCAGCCGCTTCGACCGCCCTCCGTACATGCGAAAGCTACGGGGAGCTGACAGATGACAACGGCGGCTGTAAAGTCGAGACGAGATGGGGGTGGCACAGGGGATTTTCTTGCACAATCACCACGCACACATATTTTCTGTTTCTCTGCGTGCCGCGGGGTTTCCGAAGGCGGGGGCCGTGGGAGGAAGAATGAAGTAGACATCTAGATGGCAAACGCGGGGAAAAGAGAGATGATGTAACCACAGGCCGCCATAAACAGACACTGCGGTGCTGCTCCGAGGGAACTCGAGGCGCGGTGAAACATAAGGCACACGACCGGGTCGCTTATCCTGATTTAAGAGGACGCAGCTTGGGGCGACCGTGTGGAGCCGTGGGAAGCGGCAATTCGCAGCCGATCATTCTTTTTGAAGCAGAGACATGTGTTCGCCGGCGACGGCAGCGCGCGCTCACTTCGCGCTCCAAAAGCCAATGAACGATGAACTAAAGGGAAACGAAACGAGCGAAAAAAATACTAGAAAACGAGACGACCTGTAAAGCTTCCGACAAATTCGGGCTATAGAAGCCCGCTCCTCTGTTAATCTAGAGTGATGGCAGAAAGGAATTGCAGCGATGAATTGGAAGTTAATGCTTTTTTTTAACCGCTTGCCCTTTCCGATACATTTGAGAGAAGAATGTAGGATTGGTAACAATGCAGGTTGAATGAATCATACTTTTGTTTGGATGAGAGCTGAGAGAGTGAGAGACAGAACGAAGAAATTCAATCGAATATAACTCGAATTCAGATAGTGTACATATTTTTTTTGAATTTATAATGTTGATGCCGAGGCCACCTGCAGGGCCTCTTCGTAGAGCTTGGGCCGTGGGAAAGATATAAATCACGGCACTTTGCCGGATCTTTCATTAAAAAGCGCAAGCCAGCTGGCTTTTCGCGCTCAATAATTTAAATCCTTGCGGATCACACAAGCGTTATCGTAAAAATTTTATGTGCGCGTATTACTCCAACTGCCAGGCTATCAAGTGGAGGACGCATTTGGACCGTGCTGTCGTGCGAACTCACACCACGAGAATCATGCATGACGGTCGCAAGCAAGCGTTTATACGTGTCGTAATGGGTGTGAATCGTTGGTTGAACTACAACGGAATCGTTTTACAGCGAAAGCTGTTATGACATCAAAATTCGAGTCAGTCACACGCACCGCTATAGTTGTCCGCTGCCGCCACCGCCGCCGCCACTGGCACCACCGCCAGGATCCTTAACCACGTCGCACAAAATTCGAACAAAAAAAAAAGCCTAGCACCAACTACACAGTGGGTCTCGAACCAGGCTCTGCTGGGTGCCATCCCAATATTCTACCACTGAGCCACACCAGGTTTTTTTCTGTTTGTTATTATTATTCGTAGTTGTGGCGTAGTAGGCTAACGCGGCACATGCTGAGCCACGCCGGTGCTTGGGAATTTTTGGCAAACCACTCTAGGCAGGCTTGAAGTCGGGAAAGCCATCGCGTTAATACGACTCATAGAGCGCCGCTTTATAACAGCGAAATAACAGCCAGTCGTCGCACAATGCGAATAGCGTAACAAGGGGCTTATCCGACGCTCCAACCCATTACAAAAAGCTTGTTCTTGATCATCTATCAACTGTGGCACATACCCACTTCAGGCAGGTCGTCAGCCACTGCATCAACAATTGGCAAAAAAAAAATTCCTTGCAACAGTTTAGCGGATACCACGCTTCTCAGAGGAATGGCGAAAAATAGCAAAGCGAATGCCGGCCTACTACGCTGAAATTTTTATTATTATTGCTGCAGTGGGCATCAAGAAAGTGTGCTTGCAGCAGTTACCCAATGAGGGTTTAGAAAATGCTCTGAAAAGTCGCTCTTTTAACTTTTGCTGTGACTGTGCTGCGCCTTCCGCGCAGGCCTGGCCTTCTTTCTACATACCGATTCTTCTTTTTATTTATCAACCAAAGCTCTTTTTGCTCTCTGATGGGCACTGGTTCTCGCTTGAAAGCTTTTGCGGCATCTCAAAGTGTTGGTGGGTGGCGCATGGCGTTGCGATACTCCGGCCGCCATGGCGGAAATTTGCTGCACTTCTCTTATCGAGATGTGCTGTTTTCTTTTTTTTGGCTCAGCAAAGCTATGCACTTACGCCATTTCATAAATTGCGTGGCTCTTACATTAGTCTTTTCTCAAAATTCGGATTCTCTCATACGCGAGCTTTCATAGTTTGTCTCTCTTAGCTATGGTTTTATTTATTCATTTTTACTCCATCTACTTTTTTTTTCATCCGTTTTATCGGGAATGCACCCTTTTCATCCATATAGTGCGTGCAGCACAAAATTCGAAACATGTGGCGTTCAATAAAGACGTCAGAACTGACACTTTCACCAATATCTTATTCCTCCCACAAAATATTAATTTCATGAACATATTGAAAGCTTGCATCAATGTGCTTCTCCATTTCGTTGCATCCGGCCCCGCCGCGGTGGTCTAGTGGCCAAGGTACTCGGCTGCTGACCCGCAGGTCGCGGGTTCCAATCCCGGCTGCGGTGGCTACATTTCCAATGGAGGCGGAAATGTTGTAGGCCCGTGTGCTCAGATTTGGGTGCACGTTATAGAACCCCAGGTGGTAGAAATTTTCGCAGCCCTTCACTACGGCGTCTTACATAATCATATGGTGGTTTTGGGATGTTAAACCCCACATATGAATCAATCAATTCGTTGCATTCAGAATAACCTGTTACTCGGTATTTGTTCACTGCGGACACAGCCCTTATGAATCGACTCAAAAATTAATGAAATCGAAGGTGCACCTGAGCGCTACATGGGGTTAACAGCAAATGTATCAAACCGACTAGCCCTGACGTCTGTGCTGCTCTATCGATATCCGCCTCACTTTCTTCGTGCTTCACTGACAATGTCGACGAACAGAAAAAAAGCACACATTTAAACAAACAAAGATGACGGCCCAGGGTATAGGAGAGCTACTATAGTATACACGTCCTGTGGCTTACGTCCGTGTTCTGACGTTCTTTATCCCACGCCCCAGCAGCGGAGGTGACGTGACCCTGATCCGAGCGGAGGAAGTTCATGATCCATCAAGTCGCACACGAGCTGCCGCGTGCACCGAAGAACCTCTCGAGGAGGGCCTCGTTCCTTCACTGGCCCAACGCCTTATATAAACTCGCTATCAGGTCGTTCAGACTGGCAGTTTCCTTTGCAGGCTATTAAACCAGTCCAACGGCTGTGGCATATATACAAACCGATAGGAGGGGTCGCGTTGCCGCTGATTTACACCAGGATCCGCAGTCACACCACCTCTCCATCTCCGCTTCATCCTCCGTCACAGCATAAAACACAAGCAGTGGAAGAGCGGTATCTCTGCGTGAGATCGATTTCTCCTTCTTTGAGACATCACGTATTTGCCGTGGTGCCTCGTTTACAGTCGGGCGGACGCCGGGGAGAGCACAGCGAAGAGGGGGAAGTGTATGGCTGCTTGTCAACAGCTCTCTCAGCTTCATGAGACTCCGTCCATGAACCTAGCTTGCTCGTGAGTCATGGCGTAAATTCACAGTGTAGAGAAAGACCAGGACAAGAAGAACGTAAGCGAAGAGGAGCTTGGAATTCTAACACTACTCGCACGCACACACGCACGCATGAACGAACGCACCCCCCCCCCCCCCCCGCACACATATTATCATGGCGTCACGGGAACGCGATGATGCCAAAAAGCACAGCTTAAGTAAGAACTGAAGGATACCTTAATATAGGCGCTTAACCAGCTGCGCATTTTAAGTAGGACAAGCTTTTTTAAGCTACATTATTGCCTAAGTCTTAAGTGCAGGCCCTATATCTCTACCTTCCTCTTTTCCTCTTTCTTTTTCACTTGCTGCTTCAACAAACGGGCTGTAGTGAGTGCCAGGCTAAAGAAACAGCCACAGTTTGAAAAGTACGCAGGAATACCATGTAACGAGATTTATAGTGTAAGGGTCACGCAGGTATAACGAAAAAGCAAGAATGTAGCAGCGCGTCGGCGATCATCCGCAACAGTTTATGGATGGTGCTGGCGAGTTCGCGCCAAGCAAGGGCGCCACCGCCTGCCGGCAAACGTATAGGCATGTAGAGTGGGTATAACATGACCTCGACGATGGAGTGAAAGATTGCATACAGCGAGAGCGGGGCAACATGGGCGAGAACTCTGTGTCTGAGGGATGCGCGTGCTTGGAAATAGGATGGGGTCACACAAAGGAAGCACGATGATCTCAAGCACTCAAAGAAGGCGGCGCACAAGCTTTGCAGGTAATTGAACAGCTTTGGAGGACGCCCCTATTTCGCAATCGGTCCAACACTTTCTCCATGCGTGACAGTGCCCTCGCGAGGAAATCTGCAGCGTTCTCTGACCATGCCGAAAAAGTGTGTCGCGTCCCTTTAAGTACAAAGTTGGCACTTTGTTAAGCCTGTATTGGCTTTGTTTTATTTTATGTCCAGTGGCTGGAATTCAGACGTAATCTGATCTGTAAAACCGCACATATCATTTCTATGTGTGTAATAGCCTCGCTAATAAGGTGTTTATTGAATCTTGAATAAAAGCAGAATTTATCCATAATTAAGAAGGGTCGTTGAAGTTACCGGCGCTGTTACCGCTATAGCTTTATTCATGTTTTGATGCTTGGATCTATTTTAGAAAGGCTCAGCGTGTGGTGCACATATAGTCGTTATTTGCAGCGTGGGCAATCGCGCTTTCTAGTAATCTATTGAAGCCTTTTTCCTCTCAGAGTGGATTCACTGTTTGGAACATGAATATTGCTGGAAAATAAAGTTGGAGGGCAAATTGTCGAATTTAGAGTTTCACAATGGCTGCAGAAAACAAGTTTGTTTAAAAAAAGACGCGCTTTAGACACTTCACAACGATGTTTCCGACGTATAGCAAGAACTTATAGAACGTGCTGTTTTATCTTATACGAATGTGTAATACCAGCTACGGCGAAGTTATACTTGCTTTCACCGGCATATACTGGATTAGTTGCTTGTCACTCACTGTGTATAGTGGGTCACCATAATTAGCACACAATCAATTTTCACTTCATATAAAGAATGATCTGTACATGTCACTGTATAGATAAGAGTTACGAAGCCAAAATGCTTCGAAAGCTGTGTGAGTAACGAATTTATTGTGCGGAACGTAGCTGGTTGTGACCGATGTGCAGAGGCCAAAGCACTTAGTCTTTACAAGCGAATTGCGTGATGTGAACTGCACTGGTAGCTTCTAGAGCACCTTTCGCAGAACCATCTGAATGCGAACGTATGCGCTGACACATCAAGGTACCTTATTATTATTTTTTTGCCTTCTCAATGGCGCATATGCTGGTCTTACGTGATTGATTCCGCCTGCGCGATAATGTCCTAGTATCATGGCCACATTTTTTATGGACGACTGTTTGACTTCTGCGTACAACCCGGCCTCGAGCACATGAAACGATATAAAAAAAAGGAAGAACTTGACACTAGCCGGGTAAAGCTTGAAAAACAGTGAAGCTGGTTGATTTTCGGGACTTTCTTGGCAAATAAGAGGTCTTTCCTTGGCGTATACAAAGTAGTTGAACAACAGCCGGTAACAGACCATGCAAGAATGTTGAAATTTTAGTGCCAGGAATTAACTTGCAAGCCTGGCTGTGGCATCCCCGGTAGAAGCGTCACTCGTACTCAGGTCGCGCCACGCTGGGCAAACTCGGTGTGGCGGCTGTGCGGACTGTCTCCGTCTGTGGGCCTGGCTTGGCGGCGGCTGCTCCTAGGCGTAAGCGCGGCTAAGCGACGTTAAACTCAGGTAGTGCACAGCTGTGGCTTGGTTATCGATTACGTGATGCTTATTCTGCGCTCCAGACTACAGGATAAACTTTAGCTTCATTGCGTTGACCAGACCCCCCCCCCCCCTCTCCTGCAAATCACACCATCTCTCGCTGAAGGGAACAATGCGTAGAATCGAAGAAGCGGGCGCTAACGCTTACACTGGCGGTGGCGTTGACGCTCGCACTCATCGTGGCGTTGGGCAGGAGAGAAACCTGGAGAGGCGCATAGCACGCAGTGATGGACCGGTGTTTCCTACTGGAACATGCCAGTCACTGCCAATGGACATTAAGAGACAGAAGGCTCCGATTGGACATAGAGACCCAAAGTCCGCTTTTAGTTAACGCGCACGCTGCGAAGTTTCATTGTTCAACAACGCACAAGCAAAGTCTCCCACCAGCACTATCTTGGAGGTCAAGATCCAGTGACTATATCCTCCTGAAACGGAGTAAACTTTGGGTCATTGATTTTAACGTGATAGCGTTAAAAAGAGCTCATTTTGCAGAAATTCCAGCGTCGGTGTCGACGTGGCGTCATTGGTTGTGGGCGAAAAATCACCATCATCTGTGTGACCGAAAAATAGAGAAAGATACAAATAAAACAAATACGAAAAAACTTCTGGGTCTGAGTGGGGATCGAACCCGCGTCGTTTGAGTGGCAAAGGGTGCTCTATAATATGGCCACGTATCTGCTACAGTGAAAACAATATCCTCTGCTTAGAAATGTGGTGAAAGTTGTTTATTGCTTTACAAACACACGCGTCCTCTATACATACGTCACAATACAACATGAAATATTGCAGTAAAAATGCGTGGTATAACCTTGAATTGTCATATTGTGTCCGAAAATGTGATTATCATAACGACTTCATGGTTTCAAGCTGGTCACCCACTAGAAAAGGCACACACGTTACCGCGCCTATT
Organism: Rhipicephalus annulatus; assembly: GCA_013436015.1. Taxonomy (NCBI): domain Eukaryota; kingdom Metazoa; phylum Arthropoda; class Arachnida; order Ixodida; family Ixodidae; genus Rhipicephalus; species Rhipicephalus annulatus. The sequence continues at coordinate 21,015 of WOVY01003681.1, read as the reverse complement.
TTTTTAAGGCCACGTAGTGGATGCTTAGCAAGTTCGAACAAATTTCGTGCAAAGTATTTGAAGTAAGGACTGCTTGAACAAATATTTGTGCGACAAAAGGGGGGACGAGAATAGAAAAGGCAGTTTTTGATTTCTATTCCCGTCCCCGTATATGTCACAGTAGTATTCGTTCAAGATGGAAGCACACCAACTCGCCCAATTGTCCGTTCTCATGCAAATTGGGACAGAATAATCCTATCGCGTTCAACTCTTAAAGGCGAAGCGTAGGAATTCGGCAATATTTTTTTTCCTTTAACAAATAGTTCTTCTGAGTGCAAAGTTGAGAAGTGTCATGTTGTTTTCCCGCATTTCATGTTACTTAGCCACAGCATTTTGTCCAATATATATTCAACATAGGGACCTTAGGGAAGCCTTTTTGTGAACAGAAGTAAGGCGCACCTAAAAATGTGTTTTCCGTGTTTTTGCTATTTTTACGGACATAAATTAAAACTTAAGTACACATAAACACATGCAAGAACTTGTATCCGAATGCACCAACTTCCTAGGCGGCTGCCGTAAAAGTCGTTCGCACTTAATCTCGTCATTTTCAACATTTTTTGAAAAACCCGGTGACTTTGGTCATATTCGCTATGTGGCAGTACGGGTGCGCGACGTCTTTATAATCATTTGCTTCCTCCTTAGCAGCGCTGAAAAGCGCTGCTAAGGAGGAAGCAAATGATTATAAAGACGTTGCGCACTACAGCTCATTGTCCAATACATTGAGGCCAACACGTTCAAATCAATGTTTTCTGAAAGTGCATTATAATTTATTCTAATCCTGCTGTTTTGTTTTACTTCTTATTGATATTTGTTGTCCCACTCCTCTCTGTAATGCCCAGTGCCTTGAGAGTAAATAAATGAAATGAAATGAAATGAAATATTTGACAAACTTCCTCATAGCTGGGTCTCAGATATATACGGGGTGCACAGTGAACGGTTGTGCAGCTAAAGCATGTCGGTTTTTAAATCGAGGAACTCGCTAGGGACGCTGCCTGCGTCACCATTTCGAGGTCAGAGAGGGGTAGCGTAGGAGCAAAAAGTGGGGGAGAGGGGACGCGCATGCGCAATGTGTGTGTAGACGCCGCTGGGAGGTACGCTTAGAGGAAAGAGAGCGGGAACTGAGCATAGGCTAGCAGACGCTGTCTGCGTCCGCGTTGCAAGTCGAGAGAGGGAGGGAGCGTAGGAGAGGAGAAAGATGAGAAGGGGAAGTTTGTGCGCAGTGAGGGTGGTCACGCTACACACTGGATTCTGCTCGATCATTGAATGCTTCTCATGTGATAAACCACAGCTTTATTTTGTGGTCTAAGCTCTAAACGTGTGCGCTATGGGCCGTGCAGAATGCGCTGTAGTTCAAGCAGCCCGCATCTCCTGGCGACGAATCCTGTGCAGTAGACCGCATGATATAATCTAAATTTGTTCTGTGGATCAGACAACGAAATCATTACTTTTCTTCTGTGAACCAGAACGCCACTCAAAGCTCATCTTTATTTTGCGGACCACACGCCCAAGCAGCCCACCTCTCTCGGTGATGGTTTTCTGTCACGAATGAAATGGTTGCAGTGGTTCAATCATCATCATTCTCATCATCATCCTGACTACGTCCACTGCAGGACAAAGGCCTCTCCCAGGTTCCGCCAGTCAACTCGCTCCTGTGCTTGCTGCTAGTTTATATCCGGGCACATCCTCACCTCATCTGCCCACCTAATTTGCTGTCTCCCCTAACCCGCTTGCCTTCGCTGGGAATCCAGTCAGTTTTCCTTAATGTTGTTCTTGTTGTTGTTCTCGTATTGTTAGTGGCGCATACCCACTGTGGGGGATTGACCAAGAATCGAGTGGTTTCAAAATTTACTGTTCAGATTTGTAATGATGGAGGTTTAACAGAAAGATTACCGATAGCCTAGGAAAGTGTGGTGCTTAATGTAATGCATACAAATATTTACATAAACGAATTTATTCTTAGAATTGAGCAATAATCTGATTTTATACGTATATAATTATGTGGACCTGTTAAGATAATGAAACAGGGTAATTAGTCAACCTATTAGTTTCATCAATATAGTCCCGGACGGCCGCGCATACTGTCCCATTAGAGAAACCAGAAATGGAAGCTCCAAAAGACAAAATGACAGGCAGAGATAAGTCCATACCAATACCACGTAAAGGTATTTCCAATAGGGTTTTTCGTAATGTGTTAAACCGTCTGCAGGTCAAAAAGAAATGGTCTATTGTTTCCAGTTCATCACAAATTGCACAAAGTGGCGAAGGTGCCTGAGCAGACCTGTGTTTATAGAAATTTAGATTTGGTACCCGGCAACGCAGCCTTGTGATAGCTACTTCTTGTTTTCGAATGCTGCAATAATCTCTTCACCAGGGATATAATAAATGGCGATATTCTGTAGAGTTTGTTAGTGCTGAACCTTTAAAGACTTCCATAAGCGTACGTCTGCGGAATCGAGCAGCACTCACATAAGCGGATGATGGACAGAGCGGTAGAATTGGTTGGCTGATTGACGACTTAGCTAAGGAATCGGCTATTTCATTTAGAAAAAACCTTTATGTTCAGGCACCCAAACTAATCGTACTTTTCTCAAATGCGCAGGTACTAGTGCACGGAACGCCATTGTTACGTGATTGTCAGCACCAACAGAAAGTGCCGCACAGAGAGATAGGGAATCTGTTATTATGACAGCTGATGTAATTGCTGCATCTAACTTGCGTAAGGCGAGCACTACTGCCAGAAACTCAGCCACAAAAACGGGTATGAAATGGGGTAGTCGAAGGGAATAAATCCAATTTAAAATCGGGCTGAAAATACCAACCCCTAACTTTTCGTCGTATTGCGATGCGTCTGTAGCATTAATAACGTTCGTTGTAATACGGTGCTGGTGATCTTGTAGTAAACCATCCAAAATGTTATGGGGAAGTAATTTGGCATTATTAGGAAAATGTCGTCGAATTGAATTTCCACCGGGGCTAAATTATCACGACTCGGCATGATGTCGCATATACGTACGTTTAGAGGCTCCAGTAAATTTCGCACAAATATAATTTGTGGCATGTGAAATGGCGGCCATCTAGCAGCAAAAATGATTCCGGAGTGGAAATAAACGCTGTTTATAAATGTCGTAATGGTGATTCATAAATTCTTAAGAATGTCTGAACAGTCAGAAGGCGAATTCTACAAGAAAGCGGAGGGACCCTCGATTCCAGATACAACACATTGTAGGCAACTGTTTTAGGAAGGACAAGGCATAAGCGCAAAGCTTCTCTTTCCAGAAGAAGTAGAGGCCGCAACTTGTAAGCTGGAACTCCAGAGAAAAGTACACAACCAAATTCCAAAATGAGACGAACGTACATACGTATATCATTACCAATGTGTCTCTTCTCATACCTATGCGGTAATTGCTTAGCCTACGTAATATGCCAATGGCCTGCACACCTTTTCCGGCGATATAATCGATATGAGATCGCCAGTTAAGCGATGTGTGATAAATTACTCCAAGGTATTTAACAGATTCCACCTGTGGTATATCCTCATGATGGTAAGACAGAGAGATGTTCACAGGGTATTGCAGCGGGAAAACAAGGAGGGCACATTTACTCGGATTAAGTAAAAAGCTGTTGCCATCGAGCCAGCTCTCCAATATATTAAGGTAAATCTGCAGCCGTTCATATAAGGTCTAAATGTTATCTGCCATTGCAAAATATGCGATGTCATCTGCATAAACATAAGTTGTTATATCCTGTTTACGTGGAATGGTGCTCATTAGTAAATTAAATAGCACCGGGGAAAGCACCGAGCCTTGCGGTACTCCCCTCGTTTGTGTATGAGTAGATGATGAAAACCCATCTTTGAAACAATAAACTCTCCTGTCTGCAAGAAAATTGTGAACCCGCGCTACTATGTATGATGGAAAATCAAGGTATTCTAATCAATCTATCAAAATACTGTGCTCCACGGTATCACATGCTTTAACGATGTCTAAAGTAACTAAAGCTGCATATTTTTTATGTAGCCGAGTTAATTGAAGCCGACTCTCTAAATCAACGTGGGCATCCCAAATTGAACAACCAGCCCTGAACCCAATTTGACAGGGACTTAGAATTGACCTCATGGTAATAAGTTCATTATTTCGTATATTGATGATTCTCTCAACCAATCTCACTAAGTTTCATGTCAGTGCGATCGGCCTTATGTTATCCAACGTGTATGCATCATTTTTCTTTTTTAGCAACAATACAATTTTGGCAAGTTTCCATTCTGGAGGTGTCCATGCGTTCTCTAATTAATAATTCAATAGTTCTAGCAAAAGATTAGGCGATTCCTGGAGTAAAAATTTCAACATAGAGTTCGTAATCCCATCTTGTCCGGGAGCCGTCCTCGGTAATGACCAGTGTTCATCCTGCCTACGCGCTACATGCCCGGCTCATGTGCATTTCTTCTTCTTCTTTACTTCAACTATCATATCCTTAACCCCGGTTTGTTCCCTTATCCACTCTTCTCTCTTCTAGTCTTTCAAGGACACACATATCATTTTCCTTTTCAATGCTCGCTGCGTCGTCCTAATTTAAGCTGAGCCCTCTTTGTAAGACTCCAGGTTTCTGCTTCGTAGGTAAGAAGCGGCAAGACCCAGCTGTTATATACCTTCCTCTTGAAGGATAGTGACAATCTACCCGTCATGATATGAGAGTGCTTGCCGAATGTGCTCCACTCCATCGTTATTTGTCTAGTTACTTTAATACAATAGTTCGGCTCCCCGGTAATTTACCTGTCCTAGGTATACGTAGTCTTTTACAATTTTAACTGCACTATTACCTATCTCGAAGCGCTGTTGTTTTCCGAGGCTGTTGTACATCACTTTCGTTTTCCGCAGATTAATTTTAAGACCTACTTTTCCGGTCTCCTCGTCTAATTCAGTAATAATGAGTTGCAATTCATTCCTAAATTACTCAGCAATGCAATGTCATCGGTGAAGCGCAGGTTACTAAGGTTCTGTTTATTAACTCTTTATTACCAACTCTTCCTACTATAGGCCTCTGGAAACCTGCAAGCACGCGGCAAATAGCATTGGGGAGATTGGATTTCCTTGTCTCACACACTTCTTGATTGGTGTTCTTTCGCTTTCTTTATGAAGCACTACGATGGCAGTTTATCCTATGTAGATTTCTTCCAGGACGTTTATATATGCTTTGTCGTTGCCCTGATTTTGCAGTGTCTGCGTGATAATTATTATTTCTGCTGAATCAAATGCCTTCTCGCAATCTATGAAAGCTATGTATAGTGGTTGGCTGTATTCTGAGTATTCCTCTTTTACTTGATTGATAGTTTGAATGTCGTCCATTGTTGTGTAGCTTGTTCAAAATCCTGCTTGTTCTTTTGATTAATTGAATTCTAATGTTGTCTTATTTCGTTAGCAATTACCTTTGAAAATAGCTAGTATACGACGGAGAGCATGCTGATCGGCCTTTAATTCTTCATGTCCTTGTCATCTCTTTTCTTATGTATTGATATGATGTTTGTATTCTACCGAGATTCCGGTACCCTCTCAGTCAGAAGACAGTTCGTACAATGAACCTTCCACCACCTACGAAAGTTCGTTGTGTGGAGTTTCTATCCCGTGGTCAGGTCCCACAGAGTAGGCAGTACACCTGCCTTACTAACCAACGGCTTCTCTCGCGAATCGCAAGACTCGCTTGTCGTTTTGAGTCCGGACGAAGCTTTTTCTGCCCATGTTAACTATCGGCATGAAGGGATGCGTAATTGACTAAATACATGGAAGATTCTAAATGAGAAAGGGAAGCAATCTTTTGGCACGCTTGCTCACATGACTCATGCGATAATTATACTATCAGCACTAGAGAAACTAGTAGTTGTGAACTGAAAAAACAAACAAATTATTCGGCGTGAAACAATAAAAAATGAATGCTGTTTTAAAACTTTCTCGTGCTGCCCTGATTTATCATGTGCTAGACACTTAAGTGACTTCATCACAGTAAATTTAGCAGTGCAACAAATTGCACTAAAGTTTGCACAAGATACTTAAATTTGGAGTCATGCTTTCGACTATAAGGGACCAGCCATAAATCTCCCAAAAAACAGCGCAAAAGCCACAGTTAAAAAAGCAACTAAGTAGAGAATTTCTAAAATTTTATAACCCTCAGCTATCAAGTGCAGAACGCGTCATTTTCACCGCGGTACATAATTGTGATGGGAAAAAGCGCACTAAGATTAGCAATATGCGATTGTAGCTGTCACTCTACATAGAGAGTTCTCCGACGTTCCAGTAAAGTTTTCAGATGGTCCGCCATGATGGAGCAGTGTTTAGGATGGTCTGCTGACTCGAAGTTCATGGGTTCGATCCTGGCCATGGCGGTCACATTTCGATGGATACGATATGGTAGAGGCTCATGTACAAAGTAGGATATCGGCACACGTTAATGAACACCAGATGGTTAAAATTTTTGGAGCCCTTCAGTACAGCGTCTATCATAAACAAATTATGGTCTTGGACGTAAAACCCCCCATATTGGAGTTTCAGACATCCACAATAATGCATGTGCACACAGGCGTAATTGAGAGGCAAATTGTGCTGTGTCCCGTGTCAACCAGAAGACTTGACCAATTTTACCGTCCTATTTTTTTTGCATACCACAATTGTACCGCGGTGAAAGTCACTTAAACATTCAGCATTCGATGAATGAAGGCGATAATTTTTTTGTTCGGTGGTGCGATCGCTATTTTTCAGGAGCTTCATCAAGGCGCCCATTTGGTGTAACTGCGCGAAATTCGAAAGCCTCGCACACAGATCGGATGAGATTCGTTTACACATGAGATGACAAAGAAATTTTTCGAAGTAAAGTGCATCTTCGGAGATTTAAGCTCATTAAGCGAGCGACCCAAGTCATTTAGGTCAGTTTCTGCAACGCTATAAGCACGCCTTGCTTCGATGCTTCACTTCACAACCCTAACGTTCATAACTACAAAGCTCAAATAAGAGCATGCTAAAGGTAGGCTTCGCACTTCGATCTTTTTGTGCATAAAGTTTGCACCGCGTCTTTTTTTCCACTGAATGCCTACGCCCTTTGCGCGAACATAACTTCCTTGGTATAATACGGTCACTTTCATAATTGCGGATAACAAATCTTGCCATTCGTGAGATACACTGTTGTCACAAGAGGTCATTATGTACAGCGTTATCAGGTAACAAGGAAATTGGCGTGGTCCACAACATAGGCGTATTGACAAACAACGGCGCAATTGATTTTTCGCGGTCATCCAATGTTTTACCTGGAGCTTCAAGAGCATCGCTGTTAAACAGTATCAGAGTTGCCCAGCACTAAAACACTGTCACAACCAACGTGCTTGTGCCGGAGGATAAAAACAACAAAACAAAATAATACTGTTTCCTGTTCTCATCAGAATCGAATTCATGACCGAACACCAAGGTCACAAGAAAACACACAACTTGCTGGTGACTTTTATGTTCCGAAAACTCTCGTGATTAACAAGCAGAGGCACAGTCTGCAGAAACTCACTGAAAGCCGAGCCTAAAAAGAAAAAAAAGCTGATGCAACTGGTATACATACACACACACACACACACACACATATATATATATATATATATATATATATATATATATATATATATATATATATATTGTCACGTGCTAAGAGCTCGAAGGAACGTATAAAAGGACGCGACTGTCAAAAATCTCAGAGACCAAGAAGGACGTCTCCGCTGGCACGGGTTGCTCGTCTTCATCTACCTCGTTCACCGGCACAGAACTGGCCCACTGTTCACTGGCACAGAACACCAGGTGGCATTACTCCTTCTCCCAAGAGAGCATCGACCCGATGCTCAAACAAACGTGTGCACTGCCGTGGGTCAAAGTAGGTGATACAAAAAAATACATTAAACAAATTAGTGCACGAGAGAAAATGCGTCCTGAGCCCGGCAATCGGAAATAAACGGCATTCACTGTTCACATGGAGAGTTCACTGGCACAAGAAGATAATTCGCATCACCGCGTAAAGTATGGTTTTAGGCGGACTACGTGTACAGTCTCTGGACGTGGTAACCTGCGCTGGGATGATGGTGAGCCTCCGTCTGGAACCACTTCGTAGTTCACGTCGCTCACACGTCTGAGAACTTTGTAAGGTCCAAAGTACTTCCTCAAGAGTTTCTCACTGAGACCTCGCCGCCTAATGGGTGTCCAAACCCAAACTTGGTCACCAGGTTCATAATTAACTTCTCGATGGTGGATGTTGTACCGCCGTGCATCTGCGCACTGTTGAGTTCGGATGTGCACACGGGCCAGTTGACGTGCTTCCTCAGCGCGCTGAATGTACTCATTGATGTCGGGGGCTAATTGGTCAAGCTTGTCGATGTCCTCATATGGAATCATGGCGTCCAGCATAGTTCTAACATCTCGACCATAAACGAGTCGGAATGGCGTGAAGCGTGTAGTTTCCTGCGTTGCAGTGTTATACGCAAATGTTACGTACGGCAGGATGTCGTCCCACGTTTTGTGCTGCACATCCACGTACATAGAGATCATGTCGGCTAGCGTTTTGTTTAGCCTTTCGGTTAAACCATTAGTCTGAGGGTGATACGCAGTGGTCTTTCGATGGGTTGTGTAACTCAACCTGAAGATATCATCCAATAGTTTCGCTGTGAACGATGTCCCTCGATCAGTGATGACATATTGATGACAGTGATGACAGTGATGACGGGGCGCCATGCCGTAACACAATTTGATGCATAAAAAAACTGGCAACTTCAGATGAGGTCCCTCGTGGCAACGCTTTCGTCTCAGCGTAACGCGTCAAATAATCTGTTGCGACAATAATCCATTTGTTGCCAGAAGAAGACAAAGGAAACGGGCCTAGGAGGTCCATCCCCACTTGTTCAAACGGTGTACGTGGTGGATCGATCGGTTGTAGATGACCTGCCGGCTTTAAATGTGGTGTCTTGCGACGCTGGCATTCACGGCATCCCTTCACGTAGCGTTTGACACAGGCAGACATTTTAGGCCAGTAGTACAGTTGTCGCACCCGATCCATAGTTCTCGAGTAGCCCAGATGGCCGGATGTGGGCTCGTCGTGGCAAGCTAATAAGACGTCATCGCGGAGGGCTTTGGGCACGACGAGAAGATGAGATCTGTCACCAGCACCGGCGTTCCTTTTGTATAAGACGCCATTTCGTAGGCAAAATGATGGCAACGTTCGCGACATTGGACGAGGAATGGGCGCGGTGCCACCTTGTAAATGATCTATAATCACTCTTAGATCGGCGTCATTTCGTTGATGAGACATCAGATCCGGTCCGCTGACAGTTGCCACGAAGGCGCCGTCCTCTTCTGCGCTAGTACTGGCGGATTGAAGAGGTGCTCGTGATAGCGTGTCGGCGTCTTCGTGCTTTTTGCCTGACTTGTACACGATGGTGACATCAAATTCCTGTAGTCGCAGACTCCATCGTGCTAATCTTCCAGAAGATCTCGTAGATTGGTCAACCAGCACAAAGCATGATGGTCAGTCACCACTTTAAATGGTCTTCCATAGAGATATGGCCTAAACTTTGTTATTTCCCAAATGACCGCGAGACATTCTTTTTCTGACGTGGAATAGTTGGATTCCGCGCGAGACAGTGTGCGACTTGCGTAGGCTATTACCCGTTCAATGCCATCTTGTCTTTGTACCAAAACAGCTCCAAGGCCGATATTGCTGGCATCAGTGTGTACTTCAGTGTCAGCATCTTCATCGAAGTGGCCGAGCACGGGAGGGGAAGAGAGCCGGTGCTGTAGTTCCACAAAGGCAGTCTGCTGGTCGTCAGCCCAGACAAATGGTGTATCATCACGCGTGAGGCGTAATAGTGGCTCCGCAATGTTAGAGAAATTTTCAATAAAGCGCCGGTAATACGCACACAGACCCAGAAACCGTCGAAGACTTTTCTTGTCTGTTGGAGGTGGAAAAGCGGTGACGGCATCAGTTTTGTCAGGATCAGGCCGAACACCAACGGCGCTCACGACGTGACCAAGAAACTTCAATTCTTCGTAGCCGAAATGACATTTCTCAGGCTTGAGTGTGAGATCGGCCGATCTAATGGCTTCGAGCACATTCCAAAGGCGACGAAGATGTTCGTCAAACGTTTCTGAAAACACAACCACATCATCGAGGTAGACGAGACAGCTTTTCCACTTGAGGTCTGCCAGGACGGTGTCCATCATTCGCTGGAATGTGGCTGGAGCGGAACAGAGGCCGAAAGGGAGCACTTTGAATTCATAAAGTCCGTCCGGCGTTACAAAAGCGGTCTTTTCCCGGTCACGTTCATCGACCTCTATTTGCCAATAACCGCTTTTCAAGTCGACGGACGAAAAATATTTCGCACGTCGCAGCTTGTCCAGAGAATCATCGACTCTGGGCAACGGGTACACGTCTTTCTTTGTGACATTGTTCAACTTTCTGTAGTCGACACAAAAGCGAAGCGTGCCATCTTTCTTTTTCACAAGAACGACTGGTGATGACCAAGGGCTGCTTGAAGGCTGTATCACGCCATCCTGAAGCATTTCCTTAACCTGCGTTTGAATCGCGTGCCGTTCGGTTGGCGAAACACGATAAGGCTGCTGCCGTATGGGATGCGCGCCGTCGTAGGTGATAATACGGTGTTTAGTTATCGGTGTTTAACGTATCTTCGAAGAACGTGCAAAGCATGTGTGGAACTCCAGCAACAGCTCGCTCAAACGCTGCTTCTTCGCTTCAGAAAGCGTTGGATTGATGTCGACGCCGCGGAAAGGCGTTTCAGCAGTGCCGATGGCCTCGGAAGCAAAACACTCGGTAATATTGGCGACTGGGTCGGCGTAGGCGATAACAGTTCCAGGAAAAAGGTGCCGGTGCTCGTTGCTGAAGTTTGTGACAAAAACGTTGCAGTGATCATCACGAAGGTCAACTAGGCTTCTCGCTACGCAGACACCCTGAGACAGCAAAAGCAAGTGATTGCTTTCTACGACTGCTTCACCGTGCATCACTCCGTCCCACGCCACCTGAACCACAACAGTTGCACGGGGTGGTAACGTGACAGCGTCGTCGACGACGCGAAGAGACACTCGGGAGTGGCTGGGGTCGCCGTAAGCTGTTGTGGCGTTTGTGGTCGCGAAAGTGACTAGACGTCGTCGAATGTCAATTATAGCACCATGCTCCCTGAGAAAATCCATGCCGATGATCAGGTCTCGAGAACACTGCCGTAGAACGCTTAAACTAGCAACAAATGTACAACCGCGGACTTGCAGTCTTGCCGTGCACATACCGAGTGGCGTGACGATATGCCCACCAGCTGTACGAATTGGCGTTCGATTCCAAGGTGTCGTTACTTTCTTGAGAAGGGCGGCCAGCTTTTCGCTAATTATGGAATAGTCCGCACCAGTGTCCACTAAAGCACTGACTTCGCGACCATCTAGCAGAACAGGAATATCTAAGGACACTCTTCCGCAATCAGCCGGTGGTGTCGTTGTCGATGTATCGTCGTTATCTTCAGTCCGCGTCGATAGGGGGCCTTGAGCATGACCAGTGTGAGCGGCCTTGCCCCTGAAGGTCGCTGAGGCTAGTTTTCCCGACGTGGGCTAGGTGACCAGCCCTGCGCCACGCCCGCATAGGTGCGATGATTCGGCGAGAACCGCCGCGGTGATGGAGAGCGTGAGTGGTGCCGAGATGTCGATCCGCGCTGCTGAGCAACGTAGTCAGCGATTTCCGGAGGCCGCTGGCCGAACCTAGGAGGTGGGGAGTTGGCCGAAAAACCACGAAGTCCCAGCTGTCGATAAGTGCACTGTCGGTAGATGTGCCCAGGTTCACCACAGTGATAGCAAAGCGGACGTCGATCGGGGGCCCGCCACACGTCTGATTTTCGCGGAATCGGTCGGCGGTCACTGAGGTACGGGCCCGCTTGGACTGCCTGAAGCATGGCTGGGGCTGTGGTATAAGGCGGAGTGAAATGTTGTGCAGGTTGGCGCAGAGTTTGATCTGCCGGAAGCATAGCAGGGGCCGCGGTGGGGAGCGGAGCCAAAGGTGGTGCTGGCTGGAGGAGAGTTTGCGCATACGACATGCGAGGGAAGTCATTTAGGGGCCGCGGTTCTGTCTGACAGGACGGTTCTCGTAGTGCCTGCTTAACTTCATCTCGGACGATGCCGGACAAAGAACTGACAGTGGGCGCTGAGGGTGTAGATAACTTCTGCAGTTCTTCGCGAATTACGGAGCGTATGAGCTCTCGGAAGAAGTCGACGTGGGCCCCAAGACCACCCATGTAGTCTGTAGCAGAAGTAACGTTCACTTGTCGCTCGTACGTCTGGGTCCGTTGCCGAAGCGTGCTTTCAATCAGGACGGCTTCAGCAAGAAACTCTGACGTAGTCTTGGGAGGGCTGCGTACAAGACCACCGAACAACTGCTCCTTCACTCCACGCATCAGGTAACGCACCTTCTTCTCTTCCGGCATGTGAGGGTCGGCTCGTCGAAAAAGACGTGTCATATCCTCAACATACATTGCTACGCCTTCATTTGGCATTTGCATACGGCACTGGAGCTCACGTTCAGCTCGCTCTCGGCGATCGGGACTTGCATACGTTCCAAGAAGCCGGCGTTTGAAGTCCACCCATGACGTCAACACACCTGCCCGGTTTTCGTACCAAACCCGTGCCCCGTCATTCAAACTGAAGTAGACATGTCGGAGCTTGTCTGTGTCATCCCACATGTTATGAGCGGCAACGAAGTCATAGTGGAGTAGCCAATCTTCGACATCCTCATGGACAGCACCATGAAAAGGATTCGGCGTTTTTGGTTTGAATAGTGTATATTGCGATGGCGTTGCGCCTTCCATACCGGCTTGGTTGGAGCCGCTTGGGACGGCGCTGCCTGGAATAGTTGGGGCCGTCATCTCTTCTGAAAGAAGTCCGAACTCAGGGTCCAGTCCACGGATCCTGCGGCTAGCACGGTGAACAGGCGTAACCACCGGTATGGGGCTGGAGCTTCTTGTACTAGGAGGGGTTCGGTGCATAGGGTACCCAGCACCTCCACCAGTTGTCACGTGCTAAGAGCTAGAAGGAACGTATAAAAGGACGCGACTGTCAAAAATCTCAGAGACCAAGAAGGACGTCTCCGCTGGCACGGGTTGCTCGTCTTCATCTACCTCGTTCACCGGCACAGAACTGACCCACTGTTCACTGGCACAGAACACCAGGTGGCAATATATATATATATTTATGTAGTGAGACAATGTTCAGGCCTCGAAACTCTTCTTAATTCCCAAGTGTGCCAGAGCCCTCCTGCCCTGAAGCGGTGATGAGGAGTATTAACAGGTGAGAAGATGAATAATATTCATAGAACTCACACTATATATATATATATATATATATATATATATATATATATATATATATATATATATATATATATATATATGTGTGTGTGTGTGTGTGTGTGTGTGTTTCACACAATACTATTGCGATCTACCAAACAATAATGCCAAGGAAAGTATAGGGGAAGATATTAGACCGAATTGTAAAGTGAATATGAAGAAAAAGTGGATGAAAAGATAACTTGCCATGGGCAGGATCCCAACCTGCAGCCTTCGAATGACGCGTTCGATGCTCTACCACTGGGCTACCACGGCAGCTATCCCCCCAGTCACTTTATTGTGTTTACATGCGAATTTAAACGTGGGAGTGTCAGTCAGCGCCACCAGTAGCCATGGCGGTGAGTGTGGCACACTCTTTTGAACCTGTTTGGCGTCGAACTTGTTTAAATTGTATATATATATATATATATATATATATATTTTACCGGAGCATAGTGGCACCAGCTCTGTGCCAGCGTGAAAGAAGACGTTTAAGTCCGTGTGTGGCTCGTGCTTGCCGGGTTTCTGCCTGTACCAGCTTGTTGCTGCTAACGCTTCTCGAATAATAATCTGTGTTTTTACGCAACCTCGCTCGTTGCATTTGGTGGAAACGTGCTGGGTAACATCCTGGAGCTCTGCAGCCGTAAGCTACCATCTCAGTACGCGATGACCAAGCGCGTCGATCCCCACAAGCCTCTTCCACGCTGCCACCTGTCAAGTGCCCTGGTGTACTCCCTCTGCGTGACCCACCAGTATACAATGGCACTAAAGATCATGATGTCGAGGACTGGCTGGCAGCGCGCCAGCGCGATTAACAAGTGGGATGACCCTGCGAAGCTGACTCACGTCATCTTCTACCTAACGGACTTGGCCAACCTAGTTCACCAACCACCAAGCCGACATCCCCACCTGGTCGGTTTTCAAAGCGGCTGTGACCTAGTTTCTCGGTCGTCCAGCCATGCGCAAGCTTCGCGCTGAACTGGGCCTGCGGGAACTTTTTCAGCGAAATGGTGAGAGCTTCACGAGCTACATTTTGGTTGTGATCAGCCTCTGTAGGCGAGTTGATGCGAGGATGACGGAGGCTGACAGAATAAAGAATATATTGAATGGCATTGATGACGATGCTTTTCATATGCTTGTGGTCAAAGACCCACAGACTGTCACGGCCGTGATTTTGCTATGTTAAAGTTTCGATGAGCTGCGCAAGCAGCGAATTTCTTCACGTCGCGCTAATACGCGAACAGCGGATATTTCGGCTTTGGAGTGCAAAAGCAGTGGCCCCGACTACAGCGTGTTAATGCCTCAAATTCAACAGTACATCCGGGAGGAAGTTGCTCGACAGCTCTCTCTTGTCGCCACCATCAATGAGGCCCCCACAGCACTGGGCCACTCACTTCGCCGTGCTATTCAGACGAAAGTTGCTGAGGCTCTCTCTACACCCGCGTCCCCAATATCAGTTGCTACAGCACTGAGTTATGCTGAAGCCGTCCGCCGACCTCTTGCCTAACCGCCGCTCCCATCATACAGTTCAGCCACCAACAGGTCACCAGTTTTGGTTTATCCGGTAAATCGGCCCTTTCCACCACCTCGAGCACCAGTAAACTCTTGGCGTACTCCGGATAACCGGCCCGTCTGCTACAACTGCGGTATTCCAGAACATGTCGCGCGCTACTGTCGTCGCCGTGGATTCTATTTTAATGATGCTCAGCATTCCGGCAACATACCTTGGCAATCACAATCGCATGCGACACCTGATGTACATGACCCCCGCTCACGTCGACCAGACTTCAGCCGACGTCGATCTCCTTCACCCCGTCTTCAGTCTCCTTCCCCCATGCTTCGCCGTTCCAACCACGCCCAGGAGGAAAACTAACAGTCGCAGTTCCTGAGGCAAGAGCTGCACCACCGACGAAATTTCTAAGGCCCCATTTTTCGCGCCCTAACGAGATTTTCGTGTTTCTGGACGGTTTCGCCACAACTGCTTTTGTCGACACAGTTGCCGCTATTTGTGTAATCAGTGAAGTGTTATGCCGCAAACTGAACAAAGTGAAGACTCCACTGGTTAAAATTTCTTTACGCTCAGCGAGTTCGCAACACGACCAACCTTCTGCCACATGCACTGCTCGTGTTGTGATTCAAGGAGTGCTTTACATCGTTGAATTTGTCGTCCTTCCGCATGCGTCTCATGAAATTATCCTGGCATGGAACTTTTTTTCCGCTAATCTTGCGGTTGTCGACTGCGCTCGTGCTCAACTTGTTTTGTGTCCATTCAGCACGACATTCATAGATCTCCCTCGCTCACCCAAAAAGGGTATCGCCGCCGCTGACGTCGTCATCTCTGCTTTTTCGATCGCCGCGGTATCTCTTTTGTGCAACTCCGTTCCCGATTCAACTGCCCTCTTAATGCCGTCACAAGATTGCGCTCGTCGCCGGAACCTTGTCGTTCCGTTTGCCGTCATAACGCTTGCCGATGGCTCCACTGCCACGTACGTGCGCAATCCGTTCCCTTGTCCCGCTACCTTGTTGCACGGTAAATGTATTGGAAGTCTTGACACTTATGATGACATCTTTCCTTTCGATGCCCCTTCTGATACGACGCCCGATGTCCGTGGATGCTGTCACAGCTGCTGCCACCGCGCCCTCACTACCTGATGAAGTCGTTCTGTTGCGCAGCGTAGACACCGGCCTTACGCAAGACCAGCGTAATCAGCTCAGTCAACTACTTGACCGTTTCCGCGCCTCCTTCGACCACGGACAACCGCCCTTGGGACGCACGTCAGTTGTCGCTCACCATATCGACACCGGTCATCATAATCCACTTCGTCAGCCCCCCTACCACGTCTCTCAAGCTGAGCGTGACGTCATCACTCAACACGTCGACGAGATGCTTAACGTGGTGTTATTCAACACTCACAGAGTCCTTAGGCTTCGCCAGTGTTCCTCGTGCGAAAAAAGGATGGCTCCATTAGGTTTTGCGTGGATTATCGTCGACTAAACAAGATCACACGCTAGGATGTTCATCTCTTGCCACGCATTGATGACGCCTTGGGTTGCCTTCAAGGTGCGGAGTTTTGCTCTTCACTGGATCTGCGCTCTGGATATTGGCATGTGCCAGTGGCCGAACCAGACCATCCAAAAACGGTGTTTGTGACCCCTGCCGGCTTACATGAATTTAATGTGATGCTCTTCGGTCTTTGCACTGCGCCTGCGACGTTTGAAAGGATGATGGACAGTGTCCTCAGGGGACTTAAATGGCACATCTGTCTTTGTTATTTAGACGACATAGTTGTATTCTTGGCGAATTTCGAAACTAATCTTTCCCGTCTGGAACAAGTTCTCCAGTGCCTTACGGCAGCCGGGTTGCAACTAAACTTCAAGAAATGTCGTTTTTGCGCCCACAAACTCGCAATTCTCGGCCCCGTCGTTTCAAAAGAAGGAATATCTCCAGACCCTGCCAAACTGCGTGGCGTTGCCGAGTACCCCAAGCCTACTATGTATACCCTAAAAGGAGCTCCGTAGTTTCGTCAGCTTGTGTTCCTATTTTCAGCATTTCATTCGCAATTTTGCCTCTATAATTGCCCCTGACTCAGCTTCTCCCCCGTAGCGCGGACCTCTCTGGCTGGAATTCCCACTGCGATGACGCATTCACGGCGCTGTGCCGGCTACTCCGCCAGTTCTCCGCCACTTCGTTCCCAATGCACCCACTGAAATTCACACGGATGCTAGCGGTGTCGGCCTCGGTGCCATTTTCGCTCACCGCAAGAATGGCTGCGACGAGTACGTTGTCGCCTATGCCAGCCGTACCTTAACGAAGGCAGAGTCCAACTATTCCGTCACGGAAAAGAAGTGCTTGGCTATCATTTGGGCTATAGTAAAATTTCGCACTTACCTTTACGGACGCCAGTTTGATGTTGTCACAGATCACCATGCCTTATGCTGGCTAGCGTCCATGAAAGATCCTACTGGCCGCCTCGCTCGTATGGCTTTACGCCTTCAGGAATACGACATACAGGTTATTTATCGCTCAGGACGCAGACATTCAGACGCCTATGCACTATCCTGTTCTCCACTGCCTCCTGATCTTGCCTGCTTACCAACTCCCATCTGCGATTCGTCATCGTTGAGCATCACCGGCATGCCATCCGAGCAGCGCAAGGATCCCTGGATCAATTCTTTGCTCGCCATCCTCTCTCACAATTCGTCAGAAACGACTTCACACTCCCTCTCTCGTCAAGCAAGACACTTTGCTGTCCGTGAAGGCTTGTAGTATCGCCGCAATTACGTGACGGACGACCGTAGGTGGCTCCTTGTCATCCCTCGTCATTTGCGCTCAGACATCTGCGCTGCCTTTCATGATGACCCCCAGTGTGGCCACGAAGGAGTATTCAAGACTTACTCTCACCTTCGTCTAAGATACTACTGGCTTGGCATCTATCGGCACGCTCGCCAGTACGTTCGGTCATGCACCACGTGTCCCACGACGCAAGACGCCTTCTCACATCACTGCTGGCCCTTAACCTGCCCAGCGAGACCGTTCAACCGTGTCGGAATTGATATTTATGGTCCTCTACCTAACACTGTTCGAGGCAACCGGTGGATTATAGTCACCATCGATCATTTGACACGCTACGCTGAAACATCTGCGCTGCCTGCTACCACTGCGAAAGACGTTGCGTACTTTCTTCTTCACTATCTGATTTTGCGACACGGTGCACCTCGTGAATTACTGAGTGACCGTGAACGCGTGTTTCTTTCGAACGCCGTCGACGAGCTGCTCAAGGCATGTCGCACTGTCTATCGGAAAACCTCGGCATACCATCCTCAAACCAATGACATGACAGAACGCTTTTACTCGTACCCTTGGAGATATGCTTGCCATGTACGCCTCTGACGACCACACTAATTGGGACCAAGTGCTCCCTTTTGTCACGTACGCGTACAACTCTGTGCCACAAACAACCACTGGCTTTTCTCTTTATTTCGTCCTGTACGGACGTGAGCTATCATACTCCATGGACACCATTCTCCCTTACAGGCCTGATGTTTCCGAAGCGACGCCTGTTTCCGAAGCAGCTGCTTATGCCGAAGAGTGTCGTCAACTCGCTCGCTTCATTTACCGCAGAAGACCAATGGCGCCAGAAAACTGACCACGATGCCTCTGCGTCTAGTGTCCACTATAACCCAGGAAGGCTGGTTTGGCTCTGGGTCCCGTCTACCCCTCCCGGTCTTTCCCCGAAGCTTTCGTCGAAATACCATGGCCCCTACCGTGTGGTATGGTACGACAACGTCTCCTGTCAACTATGAAGTTGAGCCCATTGATCCACCTTCGGACCAACGCTGTCGTGGGCGTGAAACAGTACGCGTATCAAGCACTCAAACCGTGCTATGGACCCCCTTGTTGTGTCATTTCCCCAGGTCGCCAGGTTGGCTCCTTTCTGTGGGGGGAGTAATTGTACTGGAGCATAGTGGGCACCAGCTCTGTGCCAGAAAGAAGACTTTCACGTCCGTGTGTTGCTCGTGCTGGCCGGGTTCCTGCCTGTACCAACTTGTTGCGGCCAACGCTTCTCAAATAATACCTGTGTTTTATGCAACCTCACTTGTTGCAAATAAATAAATATATATATATATATATATATATATAGGGTCCCTCATAACTTGACCCAAGAATTTGAAAATAAAAGACACTTCAGTAGCGAATGCAACCAAACGCGGGCTTACTAGCACTAGCCCGTGGGTACTGAGGCTATTTTGTATTTCTCACCATACTAAATATTTATAATTCCTAATTACCCATTCTTAATAATAGCTGAAAACCCAAAATATGAACACTGAGATGTAGAGCACTTTCAGAAACCACCGACTAAATTGTTTTCTGTACGGAACGTCTAGCGCTGTTTATTTTTTTCCGCGTTGTAAAGAAAGCCTATAGCTGCACTATAGCAGTGCGCTCGCGGTGCATCACACGGCTTCGTTCACATTTCGCGGGCTTTTTTACAACGTGGAACAAATGACAGCACGAAACGAATCGTACAGGAAACAATTGATCGGTGGTTTCTGAAAGTGTTCTACATTCGGTGTTCATATTTTTGGTTTCCAGCCTATAACTAAAAATTAGGTAAATAAAAATTAATAATTATTAGTATAGAGAGAAATAAAAAAGTAGCCTGAGTACCTACAGACATGCGTCTTGTTCAATTCGCCTCCTAAGTGCTTTCACTTTCAAATTCTTGGCTCAAGTTATGTGGGACACAATGTGTATTATATAGCCACGGTGTGATGGTTAGGGACGTTCGTCACTATGTTTGTCTATAGCGGACGAAAAAGGATTAACAAAACTTTTTATATCATGGCATGGGTGGAATGACTGACGGCGCACGGATACGCTACCATGTGCAGCGCCGTTGAGTCGGACGTCGCGGCTAACCCAGCAGTCAGGGTCGCAACTCCTGAGGTCCAGGATCAGGCCACGGCTCACGAGGACCACACCCGGTAGGCCTCGTCCACGAACCTGTTCCCGGCCACTGCACCAGGCAGGAGCCGTTCGGCAGGTCTCGGCCTTGGACCTTGAACAGACACACCGGAGCTCGACGTGGCCGACACGTACGGGTCTCACGTCCGGCTCAGGAACGCTGCGAGGAACTCGTCCTCTCGAGCGGCGCACCGCTTCCTCTGCCTTCGTGGCCTCAACCCTCGAGCTCTCTTTTCCGCACGTTCCTTCTTCTTGGCCAGGGCACCGCCAGGTACCCTCGGGTGCACACTGCAGCTCATGAGCTCGTGGCCCACGTCCGAGTCTGGCGCGTCGCTCGGTACGGCTCGCACCGCTCGGCGACCCTGATTATTCAGCCAGCAACACCCCTGGCATGTGAATCCTCGGCCACCCTGAATCCTCGCCCGGCTCCATGGTCCTCCGTGCACACGCCCGCGTCTCGCCCGGTAGAACATCTCGCTCGTCCCTTGCCGATGTGCGACGCTCTGGTGACACCGGCGCTTGTTGGCGTGGGTACGACTGCGGAGCAGTCAACCCGCATCGGAGACGCGATGCTCCATGCGGGGAATGGCCAGCCCGTCCAGCGAAGAGCGTGCGCCGAGACGCGATGCTCGACGCAACCGTGACCATTAGCCAGGCCACGTTCATCGCTGTGTCGAACGGCTGACCGTGGAGACGCCTCGCCGAGATCCGCAATGCCCTCGGAAAGGAAGAGAACAGCAGGCCAGGCCGCGCCCCGAGATGCAGTACTCGTGCCGCCAATGCCGCCCCAGCTGGTGATTGGACGACAGCAGCGTGGACGGCCGCGTTCCCTGGTCGGAACCTGGCCCGCCTGCATCCGACGCTTCGGCCCGCTGTCTCCCGTCTGCCGCTGCTTCGGCTCATCCCAGCCACAAAGCCCACTGCCACGTGATGGTCGCCCGTGGCCCAATCGTGACACGCCACCTCTATGGGCCACCACAGGTCATCAGCTGATTCGCTGACACTCACGCGCACATTACACGCGCCTTGCCCCGCACTTCCGTCGTTGTCGTTTTCTTCACTCATCACACCGGGTATTCAGAGGTACCTCAGGCAACTGTGCCGCCGAAATGACACTGAAGGAATG
>WOVY01003680.1:287500-328631 GCA_013436015.1 Rhipicephalus annulatus | reverse complement strand
CATCCCGTCAATCTTGCCAAGTTTGTCACTAATAAAAATAATAAATCCAGCAACACGCGTAATGATGACTACAGTAATAATAGTGACAGAAAGACTGCGAAATCAATCAGCGTTTAATTCTCTGTAATACCTGTCATAATAATTGGGAGGGACGGATTGGATACCAATAGCATAGAAAGTGCTGCCGAAGACGGCAAGGATTCAAGTTTAGCAACAAAATTAAAAGCTTCTTAGACATAAAATAGAATCAGCTAACGCTGGCAGGATTATTGGAGGTCATCTGTTGAGGCCATCGTCCTGTATCGGACGCTAGATCAGCTGAGTGTAGAAGAAGCAGGCAAACGGAAATCATGAGTACAATTAAGGTGGTGGTGAAGATGACGACGTATATGATTTCAGAATGCTTACTTGAACAGACCCAAGATAACATTTATGAGAGAACGTGGGTGAGTACAAAAAAAAATTTAAAACGTAACACAAAAATGAGCCGAGTTGTGCATGTGCTATTCGTTCCACCAGCGATGCTTCCTTGAACGACGGCACTATTGTGGTGTTCCGGCCAACTTAGGCTTTCTTTCGTCACAGAATCATATTTCATAACTGACACTATCTATTCCCTGCCACCTACGCCGGCACGCTTCGCTTTGACAGTATCTAGGTGCCACAAGTGAAGTTTAAAAGCGTGCATCAGTGTTCCCTTCTCATGCTTTCGCCTGTGGTCCTTTGATGCGCTACATTATACGTCGGCTTTCCATGTCTCCGACACACAGCGGGAGCCCTCGTTAATACCAATTACCCGGATCCCCCGCTGTGCGCGCTGCTGTCGCGGGGAGCCGCAAGAATAGAGCAACGTGTTCTACGCTCATAGCCGTTCATTTCCCTTTCTTTTTTTTCTTTATTGTCTGTTTGCTTTTCATAACTACTTTTTCTCTTTCTCGCTGATTATCTGAGCCACCAGCCTGTCGTTGGTGTGCCTGTCACCATCACCCTGGGACCGACTCTTAACGTCTGTGACGCCGCATGCCTATATAACGCCATCAGTCATAATTGGCGTCACAGTGGTTAAAGGCTTTTCACAGTGATAGAACGTGCACTTCTCTCTCATAAATATTTTGTCAGAGACTCGCGAAAATAAAACAAAGAGAGGTAATGTACGCTTAATTTGTTCAAGGTTCTCGCGGACGAAAAGAAAAGGATGCTTTGGATGATATTAGCAGTATTACTGAGGGTGATATGAAGTGTGAGACGGGAGACGTAAACAAGGGCGGTCAAACTACAAGCGCTTACTTGCAACTGATGTGTAATTCAAGAGCTCACAAAAATATATACTGAAGGTGAACGGCGCTGAAGGCCAGGATCAACATGTGCAATGACAGACCGTCACAACTCTTAAACACTCCCCTGAAATAAAGGCAAAGATTGCCATAAGCAATGACACATGAACTAGCTGAAACTTCCATCCTGCTAAGGCATGAGCATGCTCGTCATTTTATTCTGCGACATTATTCTGTCTTGTTTTTGCCGTTGTTGAAATGCAATCTGCGATTGCCGATATGGTGTGCCTTTGTGCTCCCCTTCAGACGTTATTGAGTAGTTGTGGTTAGCTGCAATGCTGGGTTGTAGGCTGGGTTGTAGAACAAGCTACATGGAAGTGGAGCTTCGTGGAGGCGACGACCTTTAGAGCATGTCCAACGCTAAGGGGGTTTACCCAACGCGAGCCTGTCACGCCATCCATCTTTCAATTGATAAGAAAATGTTGTAGCTAACTAAGTAACACGCAATTTTGGCTCACGAAAGGTTGCTGCAAGATGATTTGGTTAAAATCATTCACGCAGCTAGGAATTGAGATAATTCTGCCTCATAATTCTTGGCAGGGGCATGATCTCACTGTATCCAACTTTAACAAAATGTGATGCTGCATTAATCAACGCTTGTGAACGGCGTTTAAGCAAGAATGTATCTTGTTTGGTTGCGGGGAGCCATTCAAAATAGAAGACGAAGAACATGATTGATTGATTGATTGATTGATTGATTGATTGATTGATTGATTGATTGATTGATATGTGCGGTTTAACGTCCCAAAACCACCATATGCTTAGACTAAGATCATGTGCAGGCCAATAAATACGTTAAGGGCAAGTGTGCATGCAACTTTTTACTTGTTTTCTTTTGTCTATCATGTCTTTTGACCAATCTCATCACCAGTAAATATTTGTCTCGAAGAATAGAAACCTATTCAGAAAATTGCGTGCTGGTCGCATACAAAAAAAAGGACTTGCGTTCTGAAGAACATCTAATAATGCAGTACCAAGGGTGGTTTCATGGTAACAATAAAAAAAGTGTTGTGTCACGTTTTAAATCAAGCTTAGTTATGCTTCCACCAGTCTATAAAAAATGGTGTTTGTAAGTTCGCAGTGATTTTTTATTGCATCGAACAGGCGCCCAAATTCACTTTTTAGCATCATCGACATATCGAAAAAGCAATGAAACCTCACTTAGGCAAATGTTAGCGTCGTGTTTTATATGATTAAATCCAATTTTTTATTTTTTTTTCTCAAACACGCTACTTAAATGTGGATCAGAAGCCATAATTTTTCCTATTTTGGTACTGGTTCACCAACTCTCGTTACGCTTGATCTAAGTATAAAAGTGGCGCAAGGCAAACGAAACACTGCGCTAAATAAACAAAACTTGAAAATGCAAAGAGTCCATAGCAAGATATATGATAATAATAACGGTGTCACGGCTTCTCATCGTCAATCATTTTCTGTTATCCGCCTGCCATCCACGTCTCACAATATATTTCAATATGTATTTTTTTCGGAGTACCCAGAATGCTAACTTTGGTATATCAGCTTCGCACCACCCTTTGGCTCTCTTTGATTTTCGTTCAAAAGCCAGTGGAATGACGCTTCTGTTTTATTTTGTTTTTTCTTGTTGAGGAGGGAGAAAGAGAGAAAGTGATTGGAGAATAGGATAAAATCCATGAACAGTGATCTCATTCCTCGCGCCATCATGGGCTGCTTTGTTTTCTGCTTCAACGCTCATCCGACTCACTCATCAAACAGCTATCCCCTCTTTGATCAGCCTATCAGATTTTATTTTTATCTTTTTTTCTAATACACGTTTCACGTACTCGCCAAAGTAAACCAATGCTTGCTGTCTTGTGTGCGATTAGCGAAGGGGTTCGCAAGCGCAGGAAGCAAGCAGAACAATGCTGAAGCTGCCAGCCGGAACTAAGAACCCATTATTAACCTACCATAGAGTGGTTGGATTTCTTTTTGTTTTTTGTATTCTTTTTTCTAATTAGTCGTATGTAATTTTTCCCGGCTTAATGAATCTCACGTCACCTCTCCTTAACTATTTTCTATTAGCTAAACCATTCTCCCCGAAAAAAGAACCTGCTCCAATGCTGCAATCGAATGAACGGATGTATGGCTTTCGCTAATCTCTCTCTCTCTCTTTCTCCAACAAACTCTTTCTTTAACGAAATATTGAACTATAGCTAGTTAAGACACTTATTTGGGTCAGGCTCAATCCGTTGGAGGGAGTCAAGGTAGGCGAGGGACGGGAATAATAGCCCTACCGTTGAACATCAGAAAACGCTCATCTGTCCCCGCAAAAAGCTCTATAGCGTCACTGATTTTGCTGTTGTCTAGTGTTCGTTTGGTGCCCAAGCGTTTTTGTTCTTTTTCTTCAAAGGGAGAATATTATCTTGTAATCAAAACTTCGTCATAAAATGTAATTGCTTCTAAGTTAATTATAAGCTCGGATTCTCTCAGTAGCGCATTCAGATCATAGAAAAAGAGAAAAAAAAGAGCAGAGGGCTTAAGTGATTCTAGGATTTGGTGTGCTACTCTGCACTGGGGTGGGGAATTATGGATTTAGCAAGTGTGAAAACAATAAACGTGTTAATAAGAATGCGCACAGACGCGCGCGCACACACACACGCACACACACACACACACACACACACACACACATATATGCGTGATAGCATTACACTCAAAATGGTTCAGGCAGGTGAGTTGATTGGAGGCAGCCCAGAAGCGCTTGTACTGCTTTTTTCTGCGACGTTAAATCTCGATGATGACGTAATATTTTTTTTTCCTTTGACAGAGGCTGGCCGAAAAACTTGTTGAGTGCATTACAAAGATATTGTCTTTGTTTCAGTACTCCGTGCAGTCTCACAAAGCATATAGCATAGTTTCTTCGTCTCCGCAGTGTACGCTGGGGATGGTGATGGCCATCCTTATGCGGAACGCATGCCCATGGTGAACGCTACGCTTAACCATGGTCTGCCCTGAACAGTAGCGTCACCTCGTCGGCGTCTTGATGGAAATCGAACGCTTAACGTTGGATCAAGATAATGTAATCACGGATGCGTGAAATACGGCTCATTTCAATGTAACGTCGTCCCACTGTCGTGCTCTAGTGGCTAAGGTACTCGGCTGCTGACCCGCAGGTCGAGGGCTCGAATCCCAGCTGCGGCGGCTGCATTTCCGATGGAGGCGAAAATGTTGTAGGCCCGTGTGCTCAGATTAGGGTGCACGTTAAAAAACCCCAGGTCGTCGAAATTTCCTGAGCCCTCCACAACGGCGTCTCTCAAAATCATAAGGTGGTTTCGGGACGTTGAACCCCACATATCAATCAATCACTGTAACGTGAAACATCTGTTAATACGCATACGGAGCTTCCTAGCTGCGTCTGGCATGAGAAATGTATCGATGGGTCATTGATTTTTTTTTGTATGGCTGGGCTTAACCATCCACCTGATCGGCATGTTTAGTAAGGGTAATTACAGTGGCTTGGCCACTGAAATATTAGGTGTAGGTGTTCTCTCTTGGTTAGTAGGTGTGACATCTCCTCAGTATCAAGGACCAACTGTCCTTGTGAACCACGGCATCAACTTGACAGTGGAGACTGTAGTGCCACCTTGGCGTTCCAGGCAATTGTCAAGCTTTTTGCCATTTAGTCATAACTGAAAAGCGGCGAGGCGCAAACCGCTGTAAGCTCTGCTTCCGTTGATGTTATTGGGTACTTACTATATCCGGAATTCATTTGTTGTAGAACTCTTTTTTTATCAAGACCACCGCCAGTGAAGTACTTGGCAAGACGAAGCCACCAATGTGGGCCTGTACATTCTTGGTACTTTCATACAACAGAAGTAAAACGAGCTTCTTAAGAGCTGGTGTGGACAAATTTTGTTTTTTTATATGTGCCTGGTATTGTCAGGTTTATTACTAGCTGTTTGAGCACCCTGAAAGAACCGAAGGTCCCACTGTAGGCGTCAAGCCAGTTGGTCGAAATTCGCCATGCAGATTTAGCGCTTGGGTAAAAGAGTGTGGTCCGTCCGCCGGGAAAAATATACATTATACGTGTTATTAGTGCTTAAACCTTAATATAATAATAATAATATCTGTGGTTTAACGTCACGATGTGAATATGAGAGACGTCGGAGTGGAGGGCTCCGGAAATTTCGGCCACCTGGAGTTCTTTAACGTGCACCCAAATCTGAGCACACAAGCCTACAGCGTTTTTGCTTCCACCGAAAATGCAACCACCACAACCAGGAATTGATCCCGTGACCTGCTGGTCAGCAGCTAAGTACCTTAGCCACTAGACCACCGGGGCAGGGCAAAACATCAATATGGGTCAGACTAGGTGGTCCCCGCGAAAGGTATATTCCTCACTGTCGAGGCTCTCTGAGCTATGCCTATAGACAACTCCGGAGCGTCTGAGCCTGAACGCTTTAGATCACGTCTGTACTTGTTTCGCTTTCTCTACTTGATGCTTACAAACTATCATAGGAAGGCAAGAAAAAAAAATTGCCCGCAGCTTCCCTCGGGGGAACACTGAGGAGGATGCGGAGCATATAATTGGTTAACGGGGTGTTAAAGTGCGACTTACTTGGGTCGAAGGCTAAATTGGTTAACGTGGTTGTGAAATGGGGTGTTAAATTGCGACTTACTTGGGTCGATGGCTAAATTGGTTAACGTGGTTGTAGGAGGGGGGTGTTAAAATGAGTGAACACGTACACACGTATGCGAAAGGGCGGCGCTGGTCGAAGGGACGTCGATCATTGTGTTTGTGGATTCGTTGGAATTCATTTCACCACGACCTTGGACGTCGACGTGCCGTACAACCCAACCGACGAGCGGCAACTGAGCGAGCAAGCGCCGACCTTGAGTATATATACAGCGCGACGGCGCATGCACTGTCAGCTGTCGAATGTTCGAGAAGGGGGAGAAGCGCAACGGCGCATGCGCGCGCGTCAGCTGCCGATGTTCTCGAAGCGCGACGGCGCATGCGCGCGCGTCAGCTGCCGATGTTCTCGAAGCGTGACGGCGCATGCGCACTACATTATACAGCTAGCGAATGTTCGTGAAGAGGAGAAGCGCACGCGGTGTGTAGAGGAGGAAGGGTGCACAGATGGTGGAGGAGTGAAGCGCGCGCGGTGTGTAGAGGAGGAAGGGATGCACAGATGGTGGAAGAATGAGGAAGAAGCTTGCGGACGGCGCCGCACTACAAGCCTCGAGTATTAGATGCTCCGCATCTAAAACACCCTCTAGCGTTGAGACATAGCACTGGGACACATTCCCCATGTCTTTCCAACGAAAAACATGAAGTGGTGCCATATGCCTGTCAATTGCTTTTAGGGGCGAAGCTCCTTATGGCGTGGCTTGGGCGTCCCTCGTGTGTAACCACCAATGGCACATACCCGAAATAGGTATAACACTTGACCTCCAAGGTGGTGCCAGTGAGAGATTTCTTCTGTGCGTTGTTTAACAATAAAAAATAGTGCTCAATGTACATGCCAATGGCTGCTAATGGGGAATGAGAGACATGAGCATTCGGCTTTTAGTCAACGCGCACGCTGCGATCCCATTAGCAGCCATTGGCATGTACATTGAGCACTATCGGACAAGAAAGGGATGCTACATTATACTCGCTGGGTGTAACCTCCTTAGCTTTAGAAAGGTTTAGCGAGCGTTGAGACGCAGTGCCATGAATACAATGAACTTGTATATACCATGAATGAACTCAAGGTGGTTAAAAACGAGAAGTAGATACGAAGCGCAAGCCGTAAGAAAGTAAAAGCCGAATTCTCCTGTCTCTCATTTCTCATTAGCAGCCATCGGCATGTAAATTGAGCCCTATCTGACAGGGAAAGGTTGCTACGTTATACTCGCTGGGCGTAACCTCCTTGGTTTTCGAAAGGTTTAGCGAGCGTTTGGTCGCAGTGCCATGAATACAGTGAACTAGAATATACCATGAACTCGAGGTGGTTAAAGGTGGGAAGTGGACCCAAAGCGCAGGCCGTAAGAAAGTGTGCGTGTGCCACCTCTCGTTTAGTCCTTGGAATGTCCGCTGGATGGCGGTGCTTCTATATGGGGAATATATGATAAAAAGATGCGAGATGGTGGGACTTGGAGTGTTGAATAGATGAACGAAAGGACACACAAACAGATGCATGGATGCACGCATGAACGGACGCAGGGGCGGATGCATGAAAGAACGCAGAGACGGGCGCACAAACAGACGCATGAACGGTCACACAGACGGACGCATGGACGGACGAATGCTTCGCCCCACTCTCCATCATTCACTCCGTGGATATACTGCCATTTTTTACGTACGAAGCGGGAGGGCTCCATGATATGTCTCTGTCGATCACGGCACCCAAAAAATTTATGAGATTGCCAATATAATATACCTTTGCCATTGATTCATACACTGCTGTTTGTCCTGAGTGCCTGTGTGAATGCAAAAAGAGAACACTTGCCATAAGAAATTGCCAGGCCATTATTGTATAGGTACAAATCAGTTTCAGCCGTAGCGCTCTGGTTCCTCGTTCTCAACTGTGAGCAAATTACCGCAAATGTCTGCATGGAGATGTCACCTGCATGTTGATAAACAAGCAGTGCTAGGTAAAAGCTTATAGAGAGCAATCAGAGTTGGTTAGAACTGCACAGGAATCGATTTGCCACCCTGAGGAACGCCACGACAACTGAAATGTGGGGAGAGAAACCTGTCCTTCACACGCCCCGCCGCAGTGGTCTAGTGGCTAAGGTACTCGGCTGCTGACCCACAGGTCGCGGGATCGAATCCCGGATGCGGCAGCTGTATTTCCGATGGAGGCGGATATGTTGTAGGCCCGTGTGTTCAGATTTCGGTGCATGCTAAAGAACCCCAGGTGGTCAAAATTTCCGGAGCCCTCCACACGGCGTCTGTCATAATCATATGGTGTTTTTGGGACGTTAAAACCCCACATATCGATCAATCAATGCCCTCCACGCATAAAAATAATGAAGGAGGGAAAAAGGGGCGGCATGTCAAAATAGCTGCGCATCATTTAAACATTTCCACCAACTTTGACTTTTTTAGATGGAATGTACGGCGTCATCAGTAACGTTATCATTGTCCCCTTTGACGTTGAGAAACGAGGAGGCACAAGGACGATTTCGGCTTTTGTAGTGCTCAACATATGGAAATATATTAACAACGCTATCAATCGATGATCAACCATTATGGAAGCTGGCCATAGGATCTCAGTGTTTTGACGCGGCTTCTCAAGCGAGTGGATTCTGCATTGTAAGAAGAAGTCAGGTGAGCTTTCTTGTGCGGAGTATGAAAGAGCAGCTTTATGCTGGTCTGGCACGGAGTCCTCCAAAGAATGTAGCCGAGTTTAAGAATGAAAGTGTAACGATGGACGAGCTAGTTCATGAGCGGTCTGCTCAATTTAACCAGCAAGTGAATCTCATATTATCTCCCCAATTTTTCGCCACTTCTGGGAGCAACAGCATTAAACATATTCAAGAAATGTTCTTTCTCTCGCATAGTTCTCACGCACGAAACTATGGGGCAATACGTCGTTGTAATCCACGTGCAACTTGAGGCATCCGATGATCATCGGGCGATATGATGGGAGTCCCAACGGTGACTTGCCAGATCATAACTATACAATTCGTAAAATACATAGTCTTGTGTTCTGTATATGCAAGACAACAAGAACTCGCATTCCCTTACACTGCACGAAACATGGACGATGTCATCGGCATTTCGGTACCTCAAAGGTAGCCCCACGACGCATTTTATACAGTACTGAACTTTCATACGTGAGGATTTTTTGCACGTGAGGGCTGCTTCTTATTGGGCAGCCGCCTTTATTAATAATGTGTTCAATGTACTGATTTCAGCATGAATAACAGCATAAGACTTCTGACACCAATGTTGTTTTGTCTTCTGCAAAAAAAAATTACCATGGTGTTTTTGTAAATACGGGGATCCTAAATTCTATTTCCATCGTTTTCACGCTCAATTTTTCCGCTTCTATTGAATTCAATCATATTTTTCCTCATGACTCTTTGCAGTAATTGGATCAAGACACTTTCGCAAGCACAATCCTTAATTGTCATTCAGTGATAGTATAATTCACTGCCGATTGGTCTTATTTAGACGCATGGGTTTCAGTTCATGCATTTCCGTGCCCGTACGATGGCGCTCGTATTAAATAAGCAAATGTATTTAGCCTATAAACCAGTAGCGTTATATAAAATATAAAACCAGTAAACGTTATATAATAGCATAAACAGGGTAGTTGTTCAGGCCTTTTTTATTTATTAGTACTGTTTGGATTCTCCTCTCTCCTAATCTTGCGAAAATTATGACACCCACGTGACTGATGTTCGTTTAACCTCTACTAAAGCACCTTTACCGTTGTACTTTTAGATACATAGCATTTGAAGACAATCTAGACAAACAAATCGTGTTATGAGGCAAGGTTCATATTATATTCCGACTATGACAATTGCACAACATCTTCAAGTTATCAGCAAATTGTCACCTTATCACCATCCTGTAGATTCCTGCGCACTGTGACGTGATTAAAAACGAGGAGGCAGACGCTGAAGCTAAAAGCACTCGAAACAGTGCCCTTAAAGTGCGCATTGCGTTTTCATGTGCCGACACGAGCGCCCTGCTTCGTTGTGTGAAGCGCAGTTGTCCAATCCGGAGTAGTGAGACCGACGATTACACAAATGGAACCCGGAATAGAGGTTCCGCATGCCTCCTCAAATGAAGCGGCACATCGCAAGTACGATCCACCGCATTCACCTTGGT
Source organism: Rhipicephalus annulatus (assembly GCA_013436015.1). Taxonomy (NCBI): domain Eukaryota; kingdom Metazoa; phylum Arthropoda; class Arachnida; order Ixodida; family Ixodidae; genus Rhipicephalus; species Rhipicephalus annulatus. Next base: position 318,509 of record WOVY01003680.1, on the reverse strand, counting down.
GGGGCCTATGTTACGCATATATCATCAGCCGCAGTGACACTGGTCCTGATTGGAAACACTTTTATGCACCAGAAACATTTGAGCACATATTTGTTGACTGCCCAGCATACGCACATGAACGACAAACACCAATTTATTTTGCTGAACGACTTCGCAATAGGTCATTAACTGATGAGACTGGGTTTGGCTCTTGTCCTGGCACTAACGGGGCAACTGTGGTGGTAAGAGCAGTCATATACTTTTTAAAAGCAACTGAACAATATGCAGGCTGAAACATTTTCTGAATTTGAAAGGACCCTGTGTACTCACATAACTCACCGTCGTCATCCATTACTCTTTAATCTCCCCTTTCCCCTCCCCCGGTGTTGAGTAGTAGGCTAGAGCATTTTGTCGCTCAGGCCGACCTCTCTGCCTTTTTGTATATAAACCTCTCTCTCTCTTCGTGTGTGTGTGTGTGTGTGTGTGTGTGTGTGTGTGTGTGTGTGTGTGTGTGTGTGTGTGTGTGTGTGTGTGTGTGTGTGTGTGTGTTGTAGATGAACAAATAAACGTGTCGTACTGCATGCTCCGTTGAAGTCGTGCTGGAGGACAAATGTATGGGTTGAGATACCTACTAGACAGCAACGGTAGTGTGTACGGCGTGTTATCGCAGGCGTGCAATAGGCAATAGAGCAATACCAACAAACTAAGCGCGCTGAGCCACTGTCATATTTCGTGATGAGGCATGGGGCCGGGTACAATGGGTCAAAGGAAGGGAGAACCCCGAATGCATGGGGACTCTGTGCACAAAGATAGTTGAGTGAAGCTGCACGTTGTGATTGTTATGAGGGTAGAGAGGGCGTGATGAGCGAGAGTTTTGTTTGCGCAGCCACTAAAATTTACAGCCTGTCGAGCTGTCCGAGCGAAAGCGATAGTGAAACCATAACGGTAAGCCATCACGGAAAAATAACTGTGCTGAGCATACGAGAAAAAAAGGAATGACATAGTGCTTCATTTGCTAAGTGCTTTGCACAAACACAAGGGAAAGCAAGTTTATGAAAATGAAAGCGCGACTACGGAGAAAACTTGAACAAGAGGGAAAAAGACAGTCTTATGATGACCCAGAACGCTGAAACAACACACCAGTACACTTTCAAGCAAAAATGCTTATCCACCGCTCCTAAGTGTACGACCGACAAAGCATACTTCGTTGGCAAAACCTGAAGCCAACAGCGGCTGCTGAGTGCGACGCAAGACACACACTTCGTCGTATCGTACTCCTGCTTTACGCAAATGCTGAAAATCAAAGACGCCATTCATAGCAGTGGAGGTGTCAGTAAGAAGAGGTGCTGGTGCCTTTGTGACGATGAAAATCCTAGACTTTGTTGACTTCGTGCAGCAGCACCACGTCTTATCTACGTTTGCTCATTATTAGTTTTCGGCACTAATGACGAGAGTGAACGTTACGTAGGCTCAATTGTGTGAACAAAATTATGCGAAGGGTACGCTTCGACTCATTTGCTATAGTGCATATGGCAATATTTGTGGTAACGGTAACCTTCTACTTCCTCTCTCAATCTATTTGTTTGAATGAAGAGTTTCGAAAACTCGTCTCTTGCGTGGGTCTGATAACTACGTTTCATCAGCGCCACCACGTCAACACGCCAATTTTTATCAATTTTTGTCTAGCGAAAGTATGTGAAGCAACTTGTCTTTTAAAACAGAATTGAGGGGGAAGGCGTGTCATTGAAAGTACCTGAAGTCACTGATAAAGTAATTCCGCAACTGGAAATGTACTCCTTCTCTTCGTTTAAATTTGTAGGAAAGGAGGAAGAACGCAAGGAATTCAATAAAAGGACGGCTTGTTTGGCTGCCCTACTTTGAGGGTGCAGGAAAAGGAGACTGGAAGGATGAGAGAGAGAAGAGAATGAAAGAAATGGCAGCGTATCCACGGAGTGAATGATGGAGAGTGGGGCGAAGCATCCGTCCGTCCATTCGTTCTTGCTTCCGTCCGTCCATGCGTCCGTCTGTGTGACCGTCCGCGCGTCCAATCGCCCATCCGTGCGTGCATCTGTTCGTTCATCCGACAGTCCATCTGTGCGTTCGTCCCTGCGTTCGTCCATGCATCCGCCCCTGCGTCCATCCATGCGTCCATTCGTCGGTGCAGCCGTTCGTGAGTCCGTCCATGCATCTGTCTGTGTGTCCGTTAGTCAATCTATTCAACACTCCAAGTAAAACCAACTCGCATCTTTTCATCATATATTCCGCATATGCACCACCATCCAGCGGACATTCCAAGGACTAAACGAGAGGTGGCACACGCACACTTTCTTATGGCTTGCGCTTCGTGTCTACTTCTCACCTTTAACCACCTCGAGTTCATTACATATACAAGTTCACTGCATTCATGGCACTGCGGCCCAACGCTCGCTAAACCTTTCTAAAACGAAGGATGTTACGCCTGGCGAGTATAACGTAGCAACCCTTTCTTGTCAGATGTTTCTCAATGTACATGCCAATGGCTGCTAATTGGGAATGAGAGACAGGAGAATTCGGCTTTCAGTTAACGCGCACGCTGCGAATTTTTTACTTTCAACAACGCACAGAAGAAATCTCTCACCGGCGCCACCTTTGAGGTCAACATGTAAGACTGGTTACACACTACGACTACTACTACGACTATGAGGGACGAACGGGTGCCACTGTGAGGAGCTTCGCCCCTAAAAAGAAATGCATTGTGCTTTCTACATAAACAATGTTTGTCGATACACAGCATAATTAATGAATTCGAGACATTTCTTGGCGAACTTCAGAGACTTTGAGCGTATCTATCTATCTATCTATCTATCTATCCATCTATCTATCTATCTAGCCGCTTACCTTTGGGTGCTCTGCTCTCGTGGTCACCCTCTTGGCGTGAACCAAAGTTGGCATGGTAGGGTAAGATGGTTTGACGAATATGACGCGCTGGTCAAGACATGAGTAATGTCCCAAACATAACATGACATGAGTAACGTCGTCAAAGACTTCCCGCTAGACAGTGCCACATACCCACGCGTGGTATGTGCCACAGATTACTGACACTCAGTATCTATCTACCCAAGAACAAAGAGAACAGACATGAGAAAGTTTAACGCGCGAGCGTTAAGAAATACCCGACATTGGTAGTGCCGACCTGATGAGTGCAAAGAATAAATGTCAGGGCCCTAGCTGGAATAGAACCCAAGCATTTTGTGAGGCAATGAAGCATTTTACCACAGAGCTACGCCAGGTCTCGGAACTGCTTTTCAAATAGACGCTAATCTTCGTGAAACGTCAATAGTGATTGCAGTGCTGCCTACCCGATTTCATAGACAGGGCCAGCATCCTCGCGAGGATCAACACTCCATATCAGCTTCTGGTGTTGCTAATACGGATGTTCCAGTTGGCATCGTTGCGCAAGTGCAAACAACTGGTCATATAAACATCTGCAACTCTTCAACATATGCGGCGTTTTTTTCTTAAAGGAACAAATGCAGAAACCAAAAATATGCTAAACTTCACTGGAACGTATAGCATGTCTAAGTATCTTCCATTTTAAAACAGTCATAATCAAAATGGTGAAATTGTTATTGTAACATGAGCTCAAAAAGGCAGTTTATAATCAAAATTGAGCCAAGCCTTGCAAGTGTTTCAATCAAAGTGAGCCACATTCATTAAACTAGCATTGCGCTAACAAATATGATCAGAACAATTACAATCGTCCCACTCAAAATGTTTCATTTGTGTCTTAGTTGCTTTGATATCGTGCTTATGTTCCACAATTAGGTTTTCTAGCTTGATTTTGCATTTACTGAAAGAGATGATACTCAATGACAAACCTCGATATTAAGGAGTAAAAGGCTGACTTGCCTACTTCTTTTTGCATCTTAGGGATTCTTTTCGACTTTATCGCAACAGTATCTGGTTCTTTGTTCACACGATATATTTGAAATAAAATAGGCATGATATAAAGGTGTTCGGTGTATACCTATTCCCTAAAGAAAAAGAAGTGGTCAAAAATGGCATGACATCAAGCTAACTGTAACACTTTTTAAAGCCTTCAATATATATCAGAAACAAGAAAACACTGACGACAGTCCAGAATGGTGTGCCTTTTGTCAGGAAGGACCGCTCGCACTTAGAGTCTAGTAATCGCCATTCCTCCCATGCGTCGAAGCACAGCCACCGACGGAAGCGCAAGCATAATGATTTTATCCCAAAATATTGCTATACCATACATTAGAACCGTTTTACACTCATTTTACAAGCTAATTCATGTCCAAACGCAATGTTTCAATCTACATGAGCCAAATAGAAATTTTACTCCACAATACTGAAGATATTTGGCTATGTGTATTTTAGCCACATCATAGATTTGTTGTACTTAAGGGAGAGGGACATATTCGGAAAAAGTTGTTTGAGCAGGCCTACTCATATTGCCAGTAGAAAAAATGTGTTTTTCTCACTTTCATGTAAATTGCATTCAGTTCTTTTAAATAAAAAAGCGCCTCATATGTCTGTGCGTGCGACATTTGTACATACATTTAGCGTCCTTTCATCATGTGTCACTCAATAAAAAAATTGTAAGATGATCACCTTCCCTCTGCATGCTTCGCATAACGTCGATTTCCAGGTACGTGGGATCTGCCTAATATTTTTACCGTCATCTATTCAAGTGCGCTGGCGTACGTGCACGAGCTTTAAGTCACTTTGTGAACTTTTCCATTGCGCTCTGTGTTCTGGTTAGCTTTACACTTTTTTGACAATTTTAAAAATTATAACCAGAACAGTGACCGCCAATGTGAGACCATATGGAAATTATAACTTTATTTCTGTAGTTTTCGGAAATCTCATCCTGTAAAGCGTGCTTAAACCTGCAAAAGAAAGTACTGCGGTAGAGTCAGCTTTAAAAGCCTAAACTGGAGCGTCAGTTTTGTACGATGTAAACCGACCCCGTTACAGAGTTGTTTCGTGAAATGAACGCTTTTTGTAGCGTTAGCTACACTGGCCTCGCTGAGCCAACTTCGTGTGGCACTGGTCCGCGCATGCGCAATGATACTCCGCCGCCACCGCGCGCGGCTCGCCACCAGTGTGCGCGCAATTCGATGCGCTGCGCAGACGATCAGTGGTGTCATGCACCGGAGCCGGCACATCCCTCGCACTCGGCTACGGCCACGCGCAACTCACCGTCGCCGGTGTGTGCTTTCCAGGGGAGTGCCGTCATAGCCTTGGTAGACATATGGACGCCGACGCGCACGCCTTCCCTGTGCAGTCGCCATCTGACACTGCACTGTAGCCGCTTGATAGCGCCTCTGACTGGCATTTGCCACTGTGGTATAGCCATGGAGAAGGAGAGTGCAAATAATGCTCAACGGTGCAGTAGAGCGGAGAAGCTTAACTCATCGGATCCCGAAGTAGTTGCTCGGCAAAATAAATATACATGTACCACATAATACGTATACCGTGTGTGTGTCATTGGAACAGTTGTAAGCATGATATCTGGAAAGCTAAGAATAATCAGCTGAACCTTTGATAACGCTACGTATATCCAGGCATAGCTGAGCTAAGCCACTGTCATATTTTAATTCATTATATATATATATATATATATATATATATATATATATATATATATATATATATATATATATATATATATATATATATATATATATATATATATATATATATTCGTATTCTTATAGGGAAGACGCACGTACGAAGTGATTTTATTGAAGTTTCGGCCGTGGTCCGGCCTTCATCAGAATGCTGTGCTGATGAAGGCCGGACCCACGGCCGAAACGTCAATAAAATCACTTCGTACGTGCGTCTTCTTCCCTATACGAATAATCTTTCCCGGACCCAGCATCACTTTTGTTTTTGGTATATATATATATAATAGTTTTGAATCTTCACTAAGCCACTGCCACTCTTTTGTACGACTGCCAAGCAAATGGTAAGACGCGCATCGGCAATGGCAAAAGTGGGAAACTGACATCCACAAGACCTAATATGTATAAAAAATTTGCATTTACATGCTAATAAAAGATCATGAAACTTGCTAGCCTGAACTGACGCAAATATTTATTTTTAATTCAGGGCTACGCGCCAAGGCATTGTGAAACTTGACATTTTACGCATGTCCTGCTCCCTCTAACATGGATGTGAAAGACATCGCATATACAAGAAGAAAATATTCCATAACTCCTCCTGTGTGATTGTATTATGCAGGCCTTCAGCGAACATAACGGTGAAAGTGATATTTAAAAGAAATTTCTGTTACAGGCTGCAACTCAGCTAAACAAAAAAATGGCAGCATATCCACGGGGTGAATGATGGAGAGTGGGGCGAAGCATCCGTCCGTCCATTCGTTCTTGCTTCTGTCCATCCATGCGTTCCTCTGTGTGGCCCTCCATGCGTCCATCCACCCATCCGCGCGTGCGTGTGTTCGTGCGTCCACACATCCATCCGTGCGTTCGTCCCTGCGTTCGTCATGCGTCCATTCGTCTGTGCAGCCATCCGTACGTCCGTCCATGCATCTGTCTGTCCGTTCGTCCACCTATTCAACACTCCAAGTACCACCATCTCATATCTTTTACTCATATATTCCTCATATAGAAGCACCGCCATCTAGCGGACATTCCAAGGACTGAACGAGAGGAGGCACACGCACACTTTCTTACGGCTTGCGCTTCGTGTCTACTTCCCACCTTTAACCACCTCGAGTTCATGTATATACTAGTTGATTGTATTCATGGCACTGTGGCCCAACGCTCGCTCAACCTTCCTAGAACCAAAGAGGTTACGCCCAGCGAGTATAATGTAGCAACCCTTTCTTGTCAGGTAGTGGTCAATGTACATACCAATAGCTGCTAATGGGGAACGAGAGACGGGAGAATTCGGCTTTTAGTGAACGTGTACGCAGCGAATTTTTATTGTTCAACAACGCACAGGAGAAATCTCCCACCGGCAACAACTTGCAGGTCAAAGCTCAAGTCATGTTACGTACTATGGAGAGGGACTAACGGGTGCCGCTTTAAAAATCTTTGCCCCTAAAAAAAAAGAAAGCAGAGCTTGCATTTATACTGTTACCGGTGGTTTTCTCGGCTCCTTTCTACGTACAGAGTTAATGACTATAGTTCCTAACTCCGACTTTTAATTCTAATTCACTTCTGAAGACCTGTTTGTCACTAAACTAACAGTATAAATGTGAACGTACTCGTTCACTGGTAATTTGAAAAATATGAAGGTGGCGTAGTATGTATAATAGGCTACGAACAACTATAAAAACCTCCTGAACACCCCTCGTGTTTATGCTTCAGCGGCACCGGTTAAAGTGGGCTCGGTGAACATATTTGATATGAAATAGACTCCGAAAAATATAAATTTATGGTGCATAAGGACAATTTACACAATATTGTTTGTCAATCGGGTTTAGATGGCATTGTGCTTGAATGCTGACTTGAGAGGTCTTAGTGCTTAATTTTTATCTACTGACCTTCGGAAGCGGGATCAAAATACCGTAAGCGGCGGTCGCAGTGCCATTCAAACCAAATGCTTGAGGCTCCTAGGCTTAATATCAGGTGCACGTAAAGTAGACTCATTCCTTGTCCAAGCGGGCACTGGTCAGCAAAGCTTTACTCCTTGGTCGTTTTCGTGCTGCGTTGTAGGTTGGATACATATTGCGTGGCATTCGCTGTATGAAAATCTTGAGAGGTTAAAGAAACTTCCTGAGACCTACAGTATGAAAACTCTTGTAATATTATCGCAGATTTTGCATCTAGATTTCCTCACATTACTATTATGATGCGCCTCACATGTGACTCATGGCTATATAAAAGATGAACCAGAACCTTTTTTTACGACTTCTCGTGGAACGTGAACCAAATGCGAATGCAAAATTACTGCAAAGAGTAAAAGCTTCTTCGGCAAGACTCGAACTTTACGCCATTGTTTTCATCCTAGTGACTTTTTTGCACTTCCATTTAGCCTTTCCAATCGGGATCTCATGGATCTTCATTTGCGCTACTACGTGCGGACACACAAGTTGCTTGCACGAGTATACATGTGTTTTCGTTGCGCTGCTCGTAACCAATAGAGCCATAAAGTTTTCACGTTGTCACCATAACAAAACACTGCTGCGAGTGGAAGTGGATGATGAGTCGTAATCGTAGGACAGCATGCATACTAGAAACAAAGCCATCACGATAAGACTGAGAACGCTGAAAAAAATAGACGTGGATTGAAAGAAACTTCGCAGAATTTAATGCGAGAAGAACGCTGCAAGCTATGAATATTCTTAAATTATTTTATGCAGCGCTGTTCTTAACGAAGTTGTAGAAACGAAACTATCTCGGCTGTGTTCGTACAAGCCCTGATTTTTCCTAGTTTCTCTAGTGAATACGAGTAGCACGCACTACGGTAACCTGCTCACTGCATGGTTCTCTTGACGACTCCAGAATGTTAGTTGCTCTTTGAGAGCAGCCACATGTTCGAACTTGGGTTTGCCTCGTTCGTCCCGAAAGCATGTGCATTCATTCTAATTCGCTGACGACGACAGTACGTTATCGCAATTATTTATCGCAATCAGTTTGTATTGTTATTCCAAGTGTACTACACAACCGTCTCTGCCACTGAGCGAAAGAAAAGAAAATTGGCTGATTCCACGTGCAGTGGGAATCAATGATATGCGAAGCACGAATGAGAAATGTTGATATGTCAGGATGACTGCCAGTTGGGCGTGTTGGTTAAGGTTCATGATGAAACATTTCATGATATGTCACTTTCAAATCAACACAACATTACGAGGAAGAGGTAAATGATGCCGTATATGACTTCTGTGTCGAGATTATCATGTTTGAATGTTTTGTTTACCTTCGTCATCTATACACGTCACGTGATACCAAATTTAGTATATGTGGAGCAAGCGAAACGGCCGCCAGCACGCTATGAGCGTGGTAGGTTGCCATGTTCTTACATGACAAACGTGTGAGGATTATCATGTTTGCACCAGTCATATATTTCGTCATCCATTGACGTGACGTAACACCAAATTTGTTATATGTGGAGCTAGCAAAATGGCCGCCAGCGCATCATGAAGGGCCCAGTAAACCCTATGTAGCGTTAACGCTCATACACGCTGAGCACAGTGACGCAACTTTAGCAAAACGCAAGCACTCTATAAACTCGCCAGGCCCGAACAGCGTCCATCGGCGTGGCCCGACGGCTACCTGCGCGAATTGCGACATGCTGCTTTTCGCGCCGACTCGTTACCCAGACAACACTGCGTCTCCCTCTTTTTGTGACGCAAAGACACCGGACGCGCTGAAACGCGCATGCATAAAAGCAACGCAGCGTGACGTGCGCCTGCGAGTATATGGCAGGACCATAGAATAACAAAAAAAAAAGAACCGGTGCCGGGCGTGGCAACGCCGGCGTGACGCGACGAAATAAACGCCGCCGAGCACGCGCACCGCGTCACGTCGAAATGTATTGGCGCCTTGAATGTGGCATGTAGTTATGTTCTCACATGACACGCATCTCATGATTATCATGTTTGCACCAGTCACATACCTTCGTCATCCTTTGGCGTCACATCCTACCAAATTTGGCAATATGTGAAGCTAGAGAAACAGCCGAGAGCACATAATCAGTGTGGCATGTAGTCATGTTGTTACCTGACACGCATGTCGTGATTATCAAGATTTGATGTGTCATTTACCTATGTCGTCCATTCGCGTCACGTAATACCGAGTTAGGTACATGTGAAGCTAGTGAAATGGCCGCGTGCGCATCATGAGCGTAGCATGTAGTCATGTTGTTACATGACAAGCATGTGATGTTTATCATGTTTGCACATGTAGTCATGTTGTTACCTGACACGCATGTCGTGATTATCATGATTTGATGTGTCATTTACCTATGTCGTCCATTCGCGTCACGTAATACCGAGTTAGGTACATGTGAAGCTAGTGAAATGGCCGCGTGCGCATCATGAGCGTAGCATGTAGTCATGTTGTTACATGACACGCATGTGATGTTTATCATGTTTGCACATGTATCATACCTTCGTCATCCATTCATGTCCCGTAATACCACATATGGTATAAGTGAAGGTAGCGAAATTGCAGCCAGCGCATAATGAGCGTGGCATGTAGTAATGTTGTTACATGACACGCATCTCGTGATTATTATGTTTGCACCAGTCGCATACTTTCGTCATCCATTCACGTACTGTAATGCCAAATTTGGTTTATGTGACGCTAGCGAAACGTCCACGAGCTCATCATGAACGTGGCATGTAGTCATGTTGTTGCATGACACGCATGTCATGATTTTCAGTTTAAGCTCTGTCGCTTCTGTTCACCATGGAATCATGCCATGTCATACCATGCCAGTTTTGCTAGATGCCATGTGGACGAAACCACCTCAAGAGCTGCAGGGCCATAAAATGTAAATCATTACATTCATGACATACATGTCTTGATTTTATGTTATGACTAGTCAAATATGTTCTTTATACAGCCATGTTATGCCATACATGGTTTGGTATCGATACCATTATGGAAACAGCCAGGAAAGCTAAAAGTCGTAGGTGACTAGATAGATAGATAGATAGATAGATAGATAGATAGATAGATAGATAGATAGATAGATAGATAGATAGATAGATAGATAGATAGATAGATTAGATAGATAGATAGATAGATAGATAGATAGATAGATAGATAGATAGATAGATAGATAGATAGATAGATAGATAGATAGATAGATAGATAGATAGATAGATAGATAGATAGATAGATAGATAGATAGATAGATAGATAGATAGATGGACGGACGGACGGACGGACGGACGGACGGACGGACGGACGGACAGTAGATAGATAGATAGATAGATAGATAGATAGATAGATAGATAGATAGATAGATAGATAGATAGATAGATAGATAGATAGATAGATAGATAGATAGATAGATAGATAGATAGATAGATAGATAGATACTCCTCAAAGCCACCGAAATTCGCTAAGAAATGCTTCGCATTTATTAAACAATTAGCAGATCCCACGTACTCCGGGAATCGATGATATGCGAACTACGAATGAGAAATGTTTATATGTCATCTTAAAGTCAGCAGAACGTTACGCGGTGGAAGTAAGTGATGCCGTACATGACATTTGCGTCGTGATTATTATGTTTGGATGTGTTTTTTACCTTCGTCGTCTATTCACCTCACGTGATAGCAAATTTAGTATAAATGGAGCTAGCGAAACTGTGGCGAAAGCGTAGTATGTTGTCATGTTCTTACAAGACACGCGTGTCAAGATTATCATGTTTGCACCAATCATATACTTTCCTCATTCATTGACGTCACGTAACATCAAAGTTGGTATATGTGGAGCTAGCAAAATGACTGCGAGTGCGTCATGAAGGGCCCATTATACACCAATGTTGCGTTGACGCGCGCGCACACTGGGCACAGCGACGCTGCGTTAGCAAAACGCAAGCGCCCTATAGTCCGACGTCAGGCGCGACCGGCACGGCCTTCGTCCGTCGGCGCAGCTCGACAGCAACCAGTGCGAAATGCGACAAGCTGCATTTGGCGCCGATTCGTTCGCCAGGGATGGAGGAACGCCGGGCACGCTGAAACGCGCATGCGTCAGAGCCACGCAACGCACCGCGCGCCTGCGAGTATATGGCAGGAGCTGTGCCTGGCACGGCAACGCCGGCGTGATGCGACGAAATGAACGCCGGCGAGCACGCACACCGCCTCACGTCGAAACGTATTGGCACCTCTACTGTGGCATGTAGTCATGGTCTGACATGACACGCATCTCATGATTATCATGTTTGCCCCAGTCACATACTTTCGTCATCCATTGACGTCACGTAATACTAAATTTCACATATGTGAAGCTAGCGAAATGGCCGTGAGCGCATTATGACCGTGGCATGTCATGTTGTTACATGACACGCATGTCGTCATTATCATGTTTGGATGCGTCATTTACCTTAGTCGCCCAATCGCGTCTTGTAATACCGAGTTTGGTACATTTGAAGTTATCGAAATGCCCGCGAGCGCATCATGAGCGTAGCACGTAGTAATGTTGTTACATGACACGCATCTCATGTTTATCATGTTTGCACTGGTATCATACCTTCGCCATTAATTCACATTCCGTCGTACCAAATATTTTATAAGTGAACCTAACGAAACGGCTGCCAGTGTATTACGAGCGTGGCATGTAGTCATGTTATTTCATGACACGCACCTCATGATTATCATGTTTGCACCATTCGCATACTTTCTTCATCCATTCACGTACTGTAATACCAAATTTGGCATATGTGATGCTAGCGAAACGGCCGCGAGCGCATCATGAGTGTGGCATGTAGCCATGTTGTTACATGACAAGCATATCATCATTGTCATGTTAGAGTCTGTCGCTTGTATTCGCCATGCAATCATATCATATCATACCAGTTTTGCAACAAGTAATGAGAAGGCAACCACCGCAAGAGCTGCAAGACCAGGAAATGTAAAATCATGACATTTATGACATAGATGTCACGATTTTTACGGCATGGCTAGTCAAATATGTACTTCATACATTCATGTTACGCCATACCAAGTTTGGTAACGATATCATTATCGAAACGGCCAGGAGAGCTAAATGTCGTAGGTGGCTAGATCGATTGATTGATTGATTTGTGGGGTTTAACGTCCCAAAACCACCATATGATTATGAGAGACGCCGTAGTGGAGGGCTCCAGAAATTTCGACCACCTGGGGTTCTTTAATGTGCACCCAAATCTGAGCACACGGGCCTACAACATTTTCGCCTCCATCAGAATTGCAGCCGCCGCAGCTGGGATTCGAACCCGTGACCTGCAGATCAGCAGCCGAGTACCTTAGCCACCATACCACCGCGGTGGGGCTAGGCGGCTAGATAGATAGATATACGCTTATTGTCGCCGAATTTCGCTAAGAAATGCTTCGCGTTTAAAAGGAAACAGGAAAACTACCCACAACTGCCACCAGCTTACATTACGGCGCGCCACATTCTCACAGGTCTTACCATAGCCTATTTGCACGACCCTTCTTTCTTCAACTATGGGCAATTACTTTAAGGCTTTTTCCGGGTCGAAGGTCCTCTTAGTCTAACCTTGTCCTGTGTGTGGCGTAACCGAGAGAAGAGACGAGAAAAAAAAAAGGAAGGTAGTAACTCTCGAACAGTATAATAGACGGCACTGTCTTATAGAAGTACATCCAAACTGCAGTTGAGTGAGGATATTCTAGATGGCGCTGTACCGCTACTTTCTGGCTGGCTGCTGCGCGGGTAGTGCCTTGGTGCGCGAGAAAGAAGTACCTCCCTCAGTCTCTTGGATAGTCGCCGTACGTGGGGCATGGATAGTCACCGTGCGTGGGGCATGGACGAAGCAGAGCGATGGGCACGTTGAAGACGCTTGCTCTCGGCTTCCTAGGCTTGAGTCTTGTCGATGTTACCCGCACGCCGTCTGCATTTTCAAACGAACGCATGGATGAACAGACTGACAGACATGTGGAAGGTCGGATGAACGGACGTACAGACAAGACAGACATACAGACGAACGGACGGACGAACGGACGGATAGACGGACGGGTGGACGGGTGGACACAAGAACGGGCGCATGGAAGGAAACACAGACGGGTGCACGGACGGACGGAAGCACGGATGGACGTATGGACGCTTCGCCCCACTCATCATCATTCTCTCCGTGGATATCCTGTGATTGTTTTTGTTCATTCCAGATTCTGAGAAAGCTAGTCTAGCCATTGCATATATATTAAATGTCGTAACGAGCAATGCTGTAGTCGATGAGTATAACATTGCCGAAAAAAAAAATACCACTGAAGCCAGTGGCAGAGACGAATACGCACACGCCCGAAACTCCAAGTGGACGTTCAATAAAACATTACTATGGTTAAAACATGCAGGTACATATTTGATTACGCCTTTTAGTCACACTCAAAATACACATAGAGTTCTTACAATGTTATCAATAAATCAAATTACTTAAATGATTATCCACAATCGAATCCCTCAAAGCTGTCGAGACACATCTTTGTTGAGAGGAGCATGCATCTGAGAAGCCTACAGCAGCTCTGGTGCACTAAAATACACCACAGTGCGTGGTGACTTTAGTTAACGAGAAAAAAATTTAGGTAAAAGCAGGTTACTGCAATATAAGCACCTGCCACCAATCACTCCAACGCCTTGTAGAGTGGCGAATATCAGTGAAAATGTAATGCGCACCCTCACTGCGCTAAATTTTCGATAACATGTACCCTGTAGAAGAAATGATTAATGTTTTTGAGGTACGAAAAAGTTAAGCTTGGTCTCAGAGCAGGCTGAAAAAAAAATTGAATCAAAAGAAAAAAGGAGCTGGCAAGGTTAAGGCGTGGTTGATGGGGGAGGTATCATGAAATGTTCCAGAAACAACGAGCGTAGATGGGCCACAGCTTTACGCTCTAGACGGTGTGATAGATGTGCGCTCACCCTGCAACTTCATCTTTTTTATCGCCGCTAACTAGGGGTGCCAGCAAATTACGCCGCGCTAAGCTCCACGCCTTCTTCGCCTTGAAAGTGCTTTCATAGAAACTGAAAAATTCAAGCAAGAATTGTGAGTGTCCTGCGCTAAAAGAGGGAAATGAATGGTAGAAAAAAAAGGCAGACAGGGTGCCTTTCCAGAGAGGGTGAGTAGAAAAGGTAGTGATAGGGAGAGATAGACTGCAGGTATTCTGCTGGGCAAAACGCAGCATAAGAAAGCCTTCACAATATCCTGCGCAGCGAGGGGGGACGATGGCGGTGAGGGTGGTCTGCTGCCACCCGGCGCTGTTGTCATGAGTGATGACACTCTGCTAGGCACTGCTGCTGCCTCGGGCATCTCGGCTCGATGGGTGCTCACTGTGCCCGGTGAGACTTAATTGCTCGGCTCTGATCCTCAAAAAACGCTGTCGTTCTTACGGATTATACGTAGGCATTAAAGTAGGATACGATAGATTACGCTGACAACGCGCACTGAAGGCGTCTGTGTTATTCGAAGCATGTTTCAGGTACTTGTTCTACTCAGCGTAGTTTGAGGTACCACAAGACGTTTCAGGTGTGTTGTTTGGTGCGGAAAGGGGAAGAAGGGGAGTGGTAGCGGGTGTGGATTTTGGCGTGTCTGTAATGACAGTAGCAAGAAGAGAATGAGGAGGAGGGGTGACATGATTTCTACTCCTGCCTTTCAACCCATGAATACATGTTCATTGCTTTCTTCTGCGACGTATGTACTGGATTAATGCCGACGATACATTAAGAAAAAAAGCTATGCCATCAGTTGCGAACGCATGTTTTACAGCTGTAGAACATGTCTATATCACGCGTCCAGGTGGCAGCTCAGCAGTAGCCGGATCAAGGTGAGCCTCGAATAGTCTGACGCTACTACGGCACGGCTAACAGAAGCGGTGGAATGATACGCTTGTTCAGCCAGCGCATCTGCCGGCCCATTTTCTTGTATTCCCACGTAACGTGGCACCCAGTGCAGAAAGACATCGACGCCGCTGGCAAGGAGGTCATGCACCTTGGTGACGAGTGGTCACATTCGGAAGCCTGCCAGTTCCCATTTCGCCACGGCCAACAGTGTGGCTTCTGAGTCACACGCGACCGCCACGGGGCACATTGGCCGCGAAGATGGTAATGACAACTAGTAATGTGGCGACTAGTTCCAGTTTCAAAAATTGTTGCGCCGCCATCTCAATGAACGTCAGCTCAAACAAAAACATGAATTAAGAAGCGTTATAATATGAAATGTGCCAGTTCTGGTTGCTCTTCGAGAGAATGTGTACCTACCCGAAGCAATACTCAGATAAAACCATTTTTAGAGCGAAAGAAATTAATGTCACTTTTCTTTCTGTCTTTCTCAGCTTGTAGTCATTTTCATGCCAGGGATATCCATGCATGCTGTTTCTAAATTTTCTTGTTTTGCACGCATATTTCACCAGGGTTGGAATGCTCAAGGACGAAGTGGGCACGGGGATGAAAAACGGCTTGCCTGTAGTACGTGTAATGATGAATGTAGTGGGTCCTGCAAATCTCGGCAAACACATTGTCAGTGCTAAGCACGAGACGCTCGGCCCGGACTGTCGCTGATTTCGCTAGCTAGGCCTACGCTCCTACCTGGTCTCGAATAACAGTTTTGACTGTCTCAGTTCTTTATTATAATTGGTGGAGTTTGCGGGTTCTCCTTGCAATCCTGGAGTGGCGAAGCCGGACTCTACCTGCTGTCATGACCACTGCATCTGCCACAAGCCCTCCTCCTGTGGCTTCCCAGGCCATCGTGTGCTCCGGCGCGGTCCGTCAGCGGGATCCTCCCATATTAAGCGGCACAGACGATCACGACGTCGACGACTGGCTGGCTACTTACAAACTCGTGAGTGTCTTGAACAAATGGGACGAAGCCACGAGACTGGCCACTGTAGGCATTTACCTCAGTGGCTACGCACACAGATGCTAGTGGTGTCGGTCTTGGCGCTGTACTCGCCAACGAAAGCCTGGTTACCAAGAATATGTTGCTGCGTACGCGAGCCGCACTTTTACAAGAACAGAAGCAAATTATTCAGTAACTTAGAAAGAATGCCTAGCGATTATCTGGGCCATTACAAAATTTCGGCTTTATCTGTACGGCCGCCCTTTCGATGTTGTTACCGACCACCACGCGCTCTGCTGGTTATCCTCCCTCAAAAATCTCTCAGGACGCTTACGGCTCCAAGAGTACGACATCCGTGTCATTTATCGCCCAGGCCAGAAGCACGCCGATGCCGGCGCTCTTTCGCGTTCGCCTGTTTCTACTGATATTGCGAGTGTCTCCATCCAAGACAACTTCCTTCCATTATCAGGACCCATCAACATGGCTGCGGAGCAGCGCGAAAATTCGTGGATTGCGTCTCTGATGGATTACCTATCTGAAACACTCGCCCACCCGCCATCTCGAGCACTACAACGACAAGCCTCTCACTTCGCCATCCGTGATGGAATACTTTATCACTGCAACTACCACCCTGACGGTCGCAAATGGCTACTCGTCATACTTAGGCATCTCCGTGCCAGCATATGTGCTGCTTTCCATGCCGATCCGCAGTGTGCGCACGCCGGTTTGTTTAAAACATTCGCCGGGCTACGTTTTCGGTTTTATTGGCGCGGCATATACACATTCGTTCAAAAGTACATTTGGTCTTGCACAGAGGGCCAACGCCGCGAGCATGATCCTAGTCGTCCTACTGCACCAATGCAGCCGTTACCGTGCCCAGTGCGACCATTCAACCGGGTTGGAATAGACCTTTATGGTCCTCTACCATATACATCAGCTGGAAATCGCTGGATTATTGTAGCGATCTACCATCTCACGAGATATGCAGAAACGGCCGCTCTACCAGCCGCAACGGCACGTGACGTTGCGTCTTTCCTGCTGCAACGTTTTGTTCTGCGTCACGGCGCTCCACGTGAACTTTTGAGCGACCGAGGCCGCGTCTTTCTCGCGAATGTTATTCAAGAACTCCTTGCAGAATGCCATGTGATTCACCGCTGTACTACCGCATATCGCCCGCGTTTCAATATCGCCCCCAGCGTTTCAACCGTACACTTGGTGACATGCTTTCTATGTATGTCGCCTCCGACCACACCAACTTAAGGTCCCTAGATGAAACAAGGTAGCGTCACTCATTGTTCTCGAGCCGTCCTCCTCACTCTCTCGATTACTCCTCTTTTTCTCTGCCATCCGCGTCTGTAATTGGTGCATTACTTGCACGTGATCTTACAAATGGCTGGTGGTGTTATTTATTATTATGCAAAAGGTTCAAAACGAGTACGCATGCGCATATGGCTCCAGCCGGATTCTCGCCGTGACCAGAAGACAAAATTGTAGCCAGAACATAAACTGAAGAGGAGGAGCGTTTCGGTGTGCGCTAAGTCGACCAAGATTGTTTCGCCATGCTCGTTCAATGCAACATCTGCGTTTTTCAGCAATGCTGCGTTGCCGTAAACAACAGAAAATGGTTTCGCTCTCTTCAACTTACCTCGTTTCCGATATGAAGCGCACCATGAAGCGCAACTATAAACCATTTCACGCGAATGCTTTCGTGCAACTCCGTCAACGTATGTCGACGCGGATCTGCGAAGCGAGTTCACTTGTCGGTTTTTATTGAAACGCCAGGCGCGCGTCTAATGCGTGTCTAGTGCATGCCAGTTGGTAAAAATACATGTGGGTATGCACGTATACAGAGCAGCTGTAGGTTGTAATCAACGCACCTTCAGAAACATTTCACTCTTGACCAGTTCCCGCTTGAGCTGAAACGCGCTGCTTCGAGACACCTCACCAGTAGAACTCTCACTTTTCAGGAAGTTCCCAGCACCGCATCAGAATTACTTGGCATCACGATTGTCCAAATGGGCACATTTAAAAAAAACCGTCATCGCAGTGCTGCTGGACGAGTGTTCGTACCAGTCTGGTCGTAGTTTTTTTTTCTTGCGTGTGCACAAGCCGGTTGTAATCAATCGTCACAACGTCATGCCCTGTGGCCACTTACAGGATCCAGCAAGAAGCACGTTCACAGTGTCACAACACGAACAAAACACAATCGGAGAAGTGGACTACTTAGAACTGGACGAAATACCGCGGCCGTGGAACTAAAATGTACTACGCGAGACGCCATGGCTAGTGGTGTAAAGTATAGAACTGCACAACGTTGCCGGTTGAGTAACGCACATCCCGCTTGCTCTAGTGTTGTGCCGTTTATGTTCATAAAGGTAACTGTTTATTCTACGTCTTATCTCGTTCCATTTTGTTTCATTTACATCTATTCACCGTAGCAACAGAACCCAAACATTCGCTTTTGGATGAAAGTTTTGAACCTTCTAGAGGGCGCTTCAGGCAAATAAGCGAGGAGGAAAAGGGAGGGTGTCGCTACCTTGGAAACTTGTTTCATCTAGGGACCTTACACCAACTGGGATCTTATCCTTCCCTTCGTAACGTACGCTTACAACACGGCACCTCAAGCGACGACAGGCTTTTCTCCCTTCCTTTTACTTTATGGTCGAGAACCATCATCTCCAATCGACACCATTCTTCCCTACCGACCCGACTCCTCCGAAGGCACACCAGTTTCCGAAACCGCGCGGTATGCGGAAGAATGTCAGCAATTATCTCGCATCCTTACAACACAAGAACAAGGGCTACAGAAATTTCGTCATGACGATGGACGGTACAACTACCGATTTTCACCCAACTCTCTTGTTTGGCTGTGGGTGCCCCCCAGTGCTGCTCCTGGTACCTCTACAAAGTTTGTCAGCAGGTACCATGGACCTTATCGCGTCATAGAACAAACTTCCGCTGTTAACTACCTCATCGAACCCCTCACGGTCACTGTGCACCTACGCCGCCGAGGCCGCGAAATCGTACATGTGGATCGCCTCAAACCATATCACGAACCACTTGTCCTCATTACACCTTAGAACACTTACTTGGCACCATCTTCAGCGAGGGGGAAATATGTAATGATGAATGTAGTGGGTCATGCAAATCACGGCAAACACATTGTCAGTGCTAAGCACGAGACGCTCGGCCCGGACTGTCGCAGATTTCGCTAGCTAGGCCTACGCTCCTACCTGGTCTCGAATAACAGTTTTGACGTTCTCAGTTTTTTATTATATACGTATTTCCTGTGGTGAGGCGTACCACTTCATTTTTTAGTCTGGAGGCACCGTCGATGCCTTCAGAAGCAAGAACAACAAAGCAAAAAAGTTGAACTACAAGGGGGGGGGTTATGGTGGGGGAGGTAGCAGCTAAAAGGGAGCTAGAAGTTCCTGTGCCGTTGGTTATGGTACTCTTTAGGACATTCATTACTATGAGAAAACTGGCGCTTATCGCACGCTTGACATGATTTTGGTGCAATTTAAAGCGTCCGATACGAAGAGATTCCTGCCAAGGTTACAACATTTCACGAGATATAAGAGGCGCTAGCAGCTAAGGAAACGACTGGGGCATATGGCCAAACCAGGAGGGGTGCAGTCTAACATGGCAGACTCTTTAACTACTTACTGCCACGGGAAGAAATATGCATGAAAACGGCAATTAACCCACGTAGGAAACACATCGAAGAACTACTAGTATTGTTCGTTTTTCTAAGAAAACAAAGAGCACAAGTTTCCCTAGTGGCGCAAAACTAGAATCACCAGTGGAGCTAGTGTTTGACCTAACTAAACTTTGCTAGTAGTACTACGTATGATTAGTCCACCTTGTGTAGCAGTGGCAATGGTGCTCCGTTTCTGACCATACTATCTTAGGTTCCATCCCGGCCTTGCCAGTCGCATTTTGACGGGGGCGGAATACTTCACTCCCGTGTGCTGCGCAATAATATTGCACGTCATAAAACACCAGATGATAGAAATTACCGGAACCTTCCTCTACGGTTTCTCTCATGATAACTCTGTGGCTTGGGAACGTAACGCCCCTGATAATATTATAATACGTATGGCTAGACTTGGCTATTCACCAATATTGGTGAATTCCTCAAGCTACGCGCGAACCTCGTACTTTAGGAGGGAACGTATCACTTCACTAGGTGCGTGATGTTACGTGATGTTAGTCACGTCACTAGATGTTATGAAGTGTGAAGTAATTTCAGTCATACGACTAGAGTTGTGTGATTTTACGCCATTTGGTTCACAAGTCTAGCTCTCGGTTTCGTCGAAAACGTCACAGCACTATACGTTACGTGTGGTCACGTTATTTTAATTACATCGCTACTCATTATGTTATTTATGGTACTAACATGCCGCAGAACATGCTGTTACAATATGTTGTGATTTTATTTTAGTCCCGTGACTAGGATGTTGCGTTAACTTTAGTCACACAAGTTGTAACGTGATTGTAAATGTTTTGAGTCACGTGCCACACTTTGTTACTTCATTTGTAGTTACGTGGGCGTCATTACGTTATGTTACGAGATTTTAGTTATGTGGCTAGACGTTACGTGATAATTCGTGATTTTATTCACGAACGGACATGCCATCGTACTAACTGTACTACATTAAAAAAATAATGACAGCGCAAGTGTTGTGGGAGCGAAGTGAACGAAGCAAGAGCGTATCGGTGCCTGACGATGATAAGTTCTGTATTACAAGGCCCAGCGAAAGACGTGAAATTTATATATATATATATATATATATTGCCACGAGGAATTGTTAAGGCGCAGTACAACGCAGACGTTGTTAAAAGAGGAACGCTGACGGCATCGCTACGACTCATGAAGCCCGCCGGAAGGCACGAGCCGGCCCAGCCTGTGCACGAGCTGCTACCGAGCAGCGGCCAAGGAAAAAGAAGAGTATTTTTGTCAGATCCAGCGGTCGGTTCCAGCGGTCGCCTGAGTCAGCTCATCGGCCACTTGCTCGCTTGCTTACTCTGGGGGTTTGGCTGAAATCTGAGTAGCCACTACTGAATTTCTTCTTGGATAGGCGTATCTAAAGCCTTAGCATTGATTAGCTAGTACCCTTCTGGCTAGTCAATCCAGACAGATGCCGCTTTCTTCGCCTGGACCAGGGACTTATCTCTGGTCTGCTTCTCTTTCACCGCAGGAGCTACCAGTGGACCAGTTCCTACGCAATGGCGTCGCTTCCGTTCCTGTGGCCCTAGTCCCAAGCAACGACGGAGTCATTAAGATGAAAAACCCTAAGTTGATCCAGTCGGAACTCAAAGCAGCGACAACTCACTATCACACCATCACAGAGGTCCGGCAGTTTGGCAAGGGAGGCATTGTCTGCTTTTCTCCTGACCAGCTCTGTGTCAAAGACTTACTTAAATGCTCGATGTTTGCTACCAATCCGGTGAGCGCCTTCATTCCTCCTCACCTAGCATGCGTCAGAGGTATTGTCCGAGGCGTAGACATTAACATGACTCCAGCTGAGGTCCTAGAGATGTTCTCTGAGGCAGGTGCAATTGCAGTTTATAGATGCTCACGAGTTGTAGAACAGACAAAGATCCCTACTGAGTCTGTAATTGTCACATTTGCCGGGTCGATTCGCCCCACTGAAATCAAGGCGTGGCCTTTAATATTCAGAGTCGAACAGCTGTCACCTCGTCCCCTCCAGTGTCAGAAATGTTGGCGCTATGGACACACTTTAAAAGGATGTAGGTCAGCTCCCAGATGCCGGAAATGTGGTGAGGCACATACTGCAAATGAATGCAATTGTACTGAAGAAAAGTGTTGTCTTTGTCATGAGCAGCACTGCGCAGATAACGCTAATTGCTCAGCCAAAGCGCGGGAGACTCAAATTATGGAAATTGTTGATCGCAGACGCTGTTCACGAAAAGACGCCATCGCTGAAATTCAGGCAAGAACCCAGGGATATGCTGGTGTTGCAGCCCGACATAATGCAACTTTAGAAGCTTCTCTTTCAGTGTCCATTGCAGACATGATTGAAAAAGCGATGGAGAAAGCTATAGATCGCCTGGCCACCACCCTTTGTGACTCCTTATCTCATATTGTAGCCACTCAGTTGACGCAAATATATGGGCCACAAAGAGATATGAAGGATACTTCCCAAGACAACGTAACTCTCCCACCAAGTGAAGCAGACGCAGAGTCATCTCCTTCAGAAGTACAGGCTGCAGGGCCCTCTTGTACAGACAACCAGAGGATAAGTGAAGACATTACTAGAGGATGGTCAGGATTCTGAAGATATGGACATGGACATCAAATCCCTAAAGCGCACTCGATCACCTGTCTCCAAAAAAACTGGCTCTTCAAAACATTCAAAAAACAAAAAATACCAGAAGGAGAACCTATCGAAGAGCGATTTTCTTAAAGACAGCATTTTAGATAAGGTAGTTGCCGAAACAATTCTGTCAAAATGATAGGTTCTATCAAAATTCTTCATTGGAACTGCCGATCTATTCATTCAGCTAGTACAGATTTATTGTATTTATCTTGTAAATTCAATCCAGACATTATTGCACTGCAAGAAACGTGGCTGTCAGCACATAATTCGTTTTACCTACCTAATTTCCGGTCTTTTCGCCTGGATCGCCCATCCAAAGGTGGAGGTTTAGCGTTCTTTGTCAATAATAAAATTAGTTCAAAGATCAAAACTTCGTACAAACGTATATCCCCCGAATGTGAAATTTTCGCCTTAGACATCACCTTGCCTGGATGCTCTCCCTTCTCTCTAGTAAATCTTTACTTTCCTCTGGGTGTACAAGACACGCGATGTTTAGACATGGCTGTTAATTCGTGGTGCACAGAAAAAATTATGGTTGGAGATTTTAATTCTCACCACACTAGTTGGGGTTTTAGGACTGATCAATGTGGACAACGCTTGTGGGACTGGTCTATAGACCATAATTTATCATGCCTCAACGCTAGAACTCCCACATTTATCCGAGACCGATCCCGCTCTGCCTTAGATTTGAGTTTTATAAGCTCGGGTATTTCTAGCGTATCTTGGACTACTCTAGACTGCGCCACCAACAGTGACCATTTACCAGTACTGTTTGAAATTTCTTGCCCCATTATTCCATCTTGCTCCCAAGCTCGTACCTTTATCAATTATTCCAAATTTAAAAATGACCTAGAAGTTGCTTTGACTACTCCCACTGAAGACAACGATGAAAATAAAGCCATGAAATTAAGTGCGGTAATTAAAAGAACGTTCAAAAAAGCAGAATTTTCTATTGAGTCTGATACGAGAAAGCCTTGTAGCCAGTGGTGGAATTCTGAGTGCTCTCGTGATCATAGACGACGACAAGCAGCTTGGAAGCAGCTAATTCATAATCAGTCCCCCAAAAATTGGGCAGATTACAAGTTTATTGCTGCTACATTTAAGCGCACCGTGGCTAAAGCTAAAGAAGACTATGACAAAAAACATTTCGACTTTCTTTCCAAACCTAGAAATAAGAAAGCGTTATTCCGATATATGAGATCGCGCAAAATTCTGCCGTCTCTAGCTAACTCTGATTATGACAGGTTATCGACGGAAGAAATGACTAATTCGTTGGAGGCAATCGGAAGAGGTCTAGCTAACAGATTTTCGTCGACTTTGACAATCAACTGGCAAAAGTCCTCTATAAAGACTGACTACGAAAAAGTGACATTGTCCGAAATGTCAAGCGTAATTAGAAACTTACCCTCTTCGGCTCCTGGTCCTGACGGTATAACAGTTCCTATGATTAAAATTTTATTCCAGATATCACCCGGCGACGTCCTCAACCTTATAAACTATTCCTTAAGCAATGCCTGGATACCACATGACTGGAAAATAGCTAGAGTGATTCCCATATTAAAAAAACAAGGGTCAGGTTTTAACATTGACAACATCAGACCAATCTCTCTAACATCTCACCTGATCAAAATTATAGAGAGAGTTCTCAATAATAGAATAAAAGTTTGGATGGCTGACAAGCTAATATTGAAACCATTTCAAATAGGTTTTCGTAGCGAATGCTCAATTTGGTGTGCTCATGCCGACTTAGAGAGCCGAATACAGCTTGCCCGAAAAAGACGACAATACGCGGTACTAGTAACACTAGACATAGCTAAAGCTTATGATAGCGTTGAGCACTCAATTTTATTGAACTCGTTACACGAATGTGACTTTCCGCGATATATTGTTGATTGGGTAGCAGAGTTTCTAAAATCGAGAGAATTTTATTGTGCAAAGGATGGATGTCACTCATCTAAATTCAAACAGCAACGTGGAGTACCTCAAGGGGCGGTCCTATCTCCGCTGTTATTCAATGTGTTGATGAGCTCAATTCCCATTGAACGAGATATCACTGTCTACATTTATGCAGACGACATTGCATTTTTCGTTGCAGACAGTGACATTTATTCTTTGCATCAAAAATTGCAAAAGTACATGTATTCTCTTGAAATTTGGCTGCATTCAATTTCATTGTCACTAAACATCAGTAAAAGTGCGCTCCTGGTGTTCCCTATAGCAGATTCTATTCAAATTTCAGTACTTTATAATCAGGAACCGATTACACAAGTAGAGTCTATCAAATATTTGGGCATTATTTATAACGAGAAACTTAACTGGAGCCCTCACATAGACTATATCGTGGCAAAGGCACAACGAGCATCAGGCTTATTGCGAAGGTTGAGCAACAGAAAATATGGGTTACGTAGACACACCTTATTAATGATATATAAAATGTACATGCGCCCAATACTAGAATTTGGGTGTATATTATTTTCGGGTGGCCCTACGTACAAAATTAAACCGTTAGTTCTATTAGAGCGAGAAGCGTTACGTTTGTGTTTGCGACTCCCCAGGTATGTCGCTATTAATGTACTATATCAGGAAGCTCGCATACCAACTATTCTTTGCCGATTCCGTATCCTAACTGTACAAACATACTTGAAATTTTACGGCTTATCAGCTAGACGGTCTGCATATGCCTTTATTAGTGAACCCGACGCCTTCTTCCTCGCTCACTGGCCACGCTTTCGTACTCCCCAGATTATTTTTGTACAAAAGAAACTGGAAAGCATAAAGGTGGATATCAGATCGGTAATTGGAACCAAAGCATTAAATCACAATATTACGATAGAATGTGATGAAATTTTTCCCCCACTATCTAAGTTTCAATCTTCGAGTTACTTAAATGACAGGTTAGAAGATTACATAGCTCATGCGGAAATAAAGAACATAATAGCCACAGACGCTTCTGTGAATAAAGAAAAGGCAGCAGTAGGTATCGTCTCAGATTACCTCGGTTGGTCATTCTCGGTAAGACTACCAGACTTCACTCCGGTTTTCGAAGCTGAGCTCTTGGCTATTATTTTAGCGCTACGAAAACTTCCTTCAAACGAAGAGAGTGCAATGATAATTACTGATTCTCTTTCGCTGTGTACTACTCTCACAGCTTCAGAACAATCAAGAGCTCTAGCGACATTACAAACATTAGTTCCACCTCATGTGAAGTTCCTGAAGTTAGTCTGGGTCCCGGGACACTGTGGCATACGGTTGAATGAAATGGCCGATTCACTATCTCGAGCCACACTTGATGGCCCTGCGATCTCGGTACTACCAGAATCGGAACACATAGTGTCGATCAGATATAGAAAATTGGCTATTTATACGGATATGATGGAAAATATTACTAAATATACGGACTATCAGCACCTTACATATCCCTGGAAACCTCAGTGGAGTCAATCTAAAAAGTTAGAAGTTATTTTAACCAAATTTCGATGTCGTGTCCCTCCATTAAACTTTTACTTGCACAGAGCTGGTCTGGCGATATCCCCCTGTGTCCATTTTGTGAAGAAACGGAAACAATAGAGCATTACTTTATAACATGTAAAAACTATTCATTAATTAGGAAAAGACTTTTAATTGTTCCGTTTCACGCAGTAGGATTAAATTTAACTGCAGATAATGTTCTAAGTTTCGGTGCCTTTAGCTTGGGACATTGCCACAGGAGCGTATTCGATGCTGTATGCAATTTCATTCGAGAATCAAAGCGCATGTCATAATAATGCCTGCTTAAATATATTTCTGACGACACTTGTCTAATTTTGAATGAAATTTGCATATTCATTTGATTGTGACCGGGTGAGATAAGCTCGATTGTCTGGTCTACTCAAAATTTCTGTCTTACACTGTAGTATTACCTCACCTTTTCTCTTCTTGATTCAATCTTCAATTATTTGTTTAGTTTAATATTCTTTTTCTAGTTAATTATTCTTTTCTATTATATCATTAGTTTTTCATTTAGGATAAACCTTTTAGTAGATCTCATATAGGCTACTTCTAGATTTCATGGCCAATCCCCTATAGTGGGTATGTGCCAGTGCGAAGGGGCAACAACAACAACAACAGCTTTCTCCCAGCTACTGTGTAGTTCTTTTGGCTTGGGCACAAGTTCGCCCTTATTAAACCTTGTAAATAGGACGTCCTGGTTGTGAGGTTGTTATATCCGTTACATTTTCTGGTGGAGGTGCTGGGTACATGATTCCGAGCCCCACGCAAGAGCGAAGTCCAAGCACTGACCAGCCGCAACCAGTGGAGCTTACACCGGTGCACCAACGAGTCAGCCGCCGTATCCGAGGAGAGTTGCCAGAATTTGGGCCACTCCCTTCTGTATCAAGGGCATCGGTGACGGAGACAAGCGCCGCCACCACCATGACGAGCCAAGTTACGCCGGCACAACTCATCGTAAGCCAACCGGTCATTCCAAAGGTGTTTCATGGTGACCCATACGAGGACGCCGAAGACTGGTTAGAGCATTTCGAGAGAGTGGGAAATCTAAATCAGTGGAACGAGGAAGGCAAGCTGCGTAACGTCTACATTGCGTTGGAAGACTCTGCACGAGTGTGGTACGAAAACCACGAGGCATCTCTGACGTCGTGGCAAGAGTTTCGGCGGCAGCTACTGAGTACGTTCGCCAACAGTGATCGCCGGGAAAAGGCGGAAGCAGCTCTCCGCACACGGATTCAACGAACGAACGAAACTGTCGCGATGTACATCGAAGACATGTCCCGCCTTTTCAAGCGAGCTGATCCTGGCATGACGGAAGACAAGAAGGTGCGCCACCTCATGCACGGGGTAAAGCAAGAATTGTTCGCGGGACTCATCCGCAATCCGCCCCGTACTGTTGCTGAGTTTCGGTCGGAAGCAACAACCATCGAAACGACGCTTCAGCAGAGAGCCCGACAGTACAACCGCGACGTAGCCGGTGCATCCGCAGGAGTCTACTCAGCAGGCGTCGTGGATAATCTTGACACATTGCGGGAGCTCGTCCGGTCTGTTGTCAGGGAGGAATTAAGGAAACTGCAGTCACCTGATGTCACCCCCGAGCTGTCTCTTGCTGAAGTTGTCCGAGAAGAAATTCGACAGGCCATGCGGGAGCCGCGGAGTGATGTGCCAGCGACACGACGGGCGGTAACGTACTCCGAGGTGCTCAGGCGACCTACTCTGCACTGTTCGCCGATCGAGACACCAAGTACTTATGTGCAGACAATGCGCAGCCCGCCTGAAATCGTAGAGGCAACACGCACTCCACCTCGTGCGAGAGAGATGATGCCACGGAAGAGCGATGTGTGGCGAGATGCCACACGTAGGCCCTTGTGTTTCCACTGTGGAGAGGCTGGCCACCTGTACCGATTCTGCCGATATCGTCAAGCTGGTCTTAGGGGATTCGCCATCAATGCACCGTGTCCGCGAAACGGCGAAAGACCTTCCGAGATTGAAGAATACCTATGCTCACGTCGGGAATTTGACCCGCCTCGTCGTCATCAACCACGCTCACCATCCCCTATGCGCTACCGCTCGTCTAGCCCACGTCCCTTCCCAAGCACGTCTAGGCAGCGTTCGCCTAGCCCAAATCCGGGAAACTGAAGAGGGCGACCTGTGGAGGCGAGGCCGCTGGCGACTTGGGATATGAAGATCCTCCACTGCGGTACGAGCCTGATAACGACGACTGTTTCCAGGTAAAGGAGTGCAGTACAGAGAAAATTACTTCAGACTTGCCGTTGGTGATTGACGGACTAGAGCTCAATGCTTTGATCGATACTGGTGCGGATTATTCTGTGATAAGTTACGAATTAGCGAAGCGACTCAGGAAAGTTCTGACCGAATGGGGTGGACCTCAAGTACGTACTGCAGGTGGTCACCTCATAACCCCTTCCGGCCGATGTACCGCAAGGGTCATGATACGGGGCTTCACTTACGTCGGTGACTTTGTCGTCCTGCCTGTGTGCTCGAGGGAAGTGATACTGGGAATGGATTTCCTACAAGCTAATGGTGCGATTATCAATTTACAGAGGTCGAGCGTGTCCTTTTCGACGGAGCAAGCTTTAAAGGTAGCACGATCAGATGAACGATGTACCACTCCACTGCGCGTCGTCGACGATGATGTGACTGTACCGCCACGGAGCAGTATAATGGTCCTCGTGAATAATGATACATTCAGCGACTACGAGGGTGTGGCGGAGAGCAACGTGGATGTTTTCTTGAAAAGAGGCGTTTGTGTGGCACGAGGGATTATCCAGCTGCGAAACGGGTGCACAGACATCCTCTTGACGAATTTCGGTAACGAATTCCAGCACATCGCAAAAGGGACGGCAATAGCGTTTCTTCATGAGTTCTGTGAAGTGACAGAAATATGCAGTCTTGAAACGACGTCACCGAATGTGAAACTTCCATCTGATGCCTGCGACACAATATACGTAAATCCTAATCTTTCAGAGATTCAACGTCAACAGCTATACGACCTCGTGCGGGAATTTGGCAGCTGTTTCTCCAACAGTTCAAAGGTACGGCGCACGAGCATTACAAAACACAGGATCATAACGGACGAGACAACCAGGCCGGTATGCCGGCACCCGTATCGTGTTTCCCCTAAGGAAAGGGAAGTCATCAAGAAGCAGGTACGAGAAATGCTTGAAGATGATGTTATCCAGCCTTCTAACAGCCCGTGGTCATCTCCCGTGGTGCTTGTCAAGAAGAAGGATAACACGCTACGGTTTTGTGTCGACTACAGGAAACTGAATGCTGTGACTAAACGGGATGTATATCCCCTTCCACGCATCGACGACACGTTAGATCGACTTCGGTGTGCCAAGTTCTTCTCATCACTAGATCTGAAAAGTGGATACTGGCAAATCGAAGTTGATGAACGTGATCGCGAAAAGACTGCTTTTGTTACCCCGGACGGACTTTATGAATTTAAGGCTCTCCCGTTTGGTCTCTGTTGTGCGCCGGCAACGTTCCAACGCATGATGGACACTGTGCTTTCCGGATTGAAGTGGCAGTGTTGCCTAGTGTCAAAATGGTTGATTGGGCGAGTTGGTGATACATGACTAATTATGAAATGGAAGCGCACAACGTAGATGCAGACGGAAAGACAGGGACAAGCGCTTGTCCCTGTCTTTCCGTCTGCATCTACGTTGTGCGCTTCCATTTCATAATTTGCCTAGTGTACCTAGACGACGTGGTCATCTTCGCGGCTACATTTGAGGAGCACATCAAGCGCCTTCGGTCAGTGTTAGAGGCAATCCGTTCGGCAGATTTGACAATCAAGCCAGAGAAGTGCCGATTAGGTTTCGAAGAGCTTCGTTTTCTTGGGCATGTCGTCAGCGCCCAAGGTGTTCGCCCTGATCCTGATAAGACGGCCGCCGTCGCAAGGTTTCCGGTGCCAACAGACAAAAAGTCAGTACGGAGATTTCTAGGTCTATGTGCGTACTATAGACGATTTGTGAGAAATTTTTCAAAGATCGCAGAACCCTTAACGAGACTTACGAGAGAAGATGTGCCTTTCCAGTGGCAAAACGAGCAACAAAGCGCCTTCAACGAATTGAGAAAGAGGTTAGAAAACCCCCCGATTCTTTCTCACTTTGATGAGACAGCCGACACGGAAATACACACAGATGCCAGTAACATCGGCCTTGGATGCGTTCTAATACAGTGGCAGAAAGGTGAAGAAAAAGTGATAGCTTATGCCAGTCGGACTCTAACAAAAGCAGAGACAAACTATTCGGCCACGGAAAAAGAATGCCTTGCCGTCATCTGGGCCATCAGTAAATTTCGGCCGTACCTATATGGTAGACCATTCAAGGCAGTCAGCGATCACCATGCGCTTTGCTGGCTGGCGAACATCAAGGAACCATCCGGACGACTAGCAAGGTGGAGCCTCAGACTGCAAGAATACGATATAAGCGTGGTATACCGATCTGGCAAAAAACATACCGATGCCGACTGTTTGTCACGGGCTCCTACAGACACACCACTCTCAGAAGAAGACGACTTTCCGTTCGTAGGAATTGTCGAGACCACTCAAATAGCCGAATTCCAACGTACAGACAAAGAATTACTCCCGCTTATCGAACACCTGCAAGGAATTGACGTACAAGTACCCCGTATATTTTCTCGAAGCCTCGCATCGTTCTGCCTCCGAGGAAACGTTCTCTACAAGAGAAACTTCAAGC